>JAWWEO010009636.1:0-33963 GCA_035582975.1 Ormyrus labotus
TTTTAAAAATCGTACACCCGATATCTTGAGTTACTATAAAAAAATGGTAATTCTTACTCGTTATTTTCTCTCAGTGTAATAAGTCTGGTCTTTAACTTAAAATTAACGTATCCCTGCACAAATGAAACCCCTCTTAATTTTTACTTACATTTAATTTTTTTTCGAAAATTTTTGTTTATTTAAAAATATAAACAATTATACCAATAAAAAAAAACACTACTTTTAAATAAATGTATTTCGGTATAAATAACAAAACATTATTTAGGTATTATAATGTCCTTTTAATTAAAGATAAACATTTGTAAGGTCTTCAATCTAACTATCCAAAACTAACCTATTCAAACTACCTTAATCTCCAGCTTTCGCGAGCTTGACACTTGCTTCCGACTCCTAAAGACAGACGTTATAAAATCGCTGACGCACGCATGCGTACCAAAGTACGCGGCGATCTCGGTGTGTAGGTGCGAAACTGAAGCCAGAAGCCTCGCCCGAAGGCATCCTCTAATTGGAAGACCCTTTTCAAGCGTGGAAGCGTCGTCCGAGCGCCGTATTGTGTAACGGCTAAATGGGTTTAAAAATACACGGCTCTTCCTTCTTCTTGATAAGATTCTAAAGTGTAAACGACTTTTATTCCCTTAAGGAAGTTGAGAGGCGCTGAAAAACCTGCAGTTTCGTGTAAATTACTTTTAGGGGTACGGCCACTGGGTGTTAAATGAATATTCTTTAAAAAAAAGGCGATACTCCGTATCAGATTGTCCATTAATTAAAAGTTTGTTTTTATTGATTTTATTAAGGTTTCGCGTAAGTTGAGAATTTATGAAATTTTTAATGCAGATAGGAAACTTGACCTTCTATTCTCTTTTCTGGAAGAAATAACAAAGCGTCTTTTTATAGCTAATTTTAGTTTAAAAGAAAGCTCATAAATTCAATTCTGAAATTAGCTGCATCATAAAATAATAATAATCTCATAATCAGTTTCACTTAAAAATTTGCACTTCAAAAGTTAAAACAGATATCTTTATAAAGGAATGCATTCGAAGGATAATAGAAAATCGCGCATTCGACATTCGAAAACTCGTGAAGCGGAAGCAAATAAGTCCAGTTAGCGCGAAGGAGCCAGCCAGCGAGAGACGAAGAGTAGAAGAGAAATGGCGGCGCGTTCGCAAAGTGTCTGCAATATCAGAAAAGTTTGGCTCTTATGAGAAAGCGCTCCCCTTCCGCGCTGTCCGCGACGAAGCTCCGCAGAGCTCCCCCGTTAGTCGCCGAATAATACGTTCCCCACACAGACGCAGACGCACGCACACACGTGCCAGTGAACTTGAGGATCGAAGGACCGCTGCGTCGAGACGGCGACCTTGGCAAGTTCAGCCTCGACGCAGTGCGAATCCAAACGAGAGCGAGGAAGTTTTGAAGATTTTTCGCTCCGCTCTGGATATCGCGCGTGCGGTTCCGCTCGGGAATTCCGGGCGAAGGTCGAGGGGGCGGGGAAGGAGGGATTGACGAGGGTCCGATGCGTTTGTTTATTACCCCCGGAGTCAACGACCCCAATTTTGCGACGGTAAAGGACGGGGAGACCGTCTGCCTGCTTAGTCATCGCTGTGATTGATCTAGGTTGGGAGGTGGCTATTCAATTCGTTCCTGTCTGAAGGATTTTAAATTAAACGTAAGCAAAACTCGAGTTGGATATTGACTTGTTCTTCGTCGAGTGACACAAGGATTATGAGATTTACGGAAGTATGGAAACTTGAGATGTTGCGGGAATCGATATTGGCAATGGAAGATTTTAATATAAAAGGGGAAACAATTTACTTTTATTATTAATGGTATGTAGTAGTTAGTTAAATGTAAATATACATTTAAATACTTAATATTTATATTTATTTATAAAAAATGTTAAACATTTTTTTGAAGATATGTAATTGTAAGATTTACAAACTAATTACGCAAGTTACACAAAACTATTTTTAATTAGAAATATTTCCTTAAACTTCATATATTATAACAGTTACGTATACTTTGGCCGAAATTTAACTGAATCAATTTCTTTTCAGATATCCAAAAAAGTTTCAAATCAAGACGATGTTGATTCTATTTTGAGGTAACTATGTTATATTTATTCTTGCATCGCTAAGTTTTCCAATAAAAACTCAAGCACCTGCTATAATGTTACAACTTATTTTTAAGAAATTCCCATCCACTTTTTTAACAAATCTAAAATTTATGTTTGATTAGCTTCTTAAATTTTATGTAGTTTATACTTATAAAGTGAAGAAAGCAAAAAGTTACTCTTTGTAATGTACTTCAATGTTGTAATTCAAATTTACTGTTTAACATCCTCACTTGGATAAGCACAAATTGAAATGTTAATAGACACTGTTTGTGCGAGCTCATAAGCAATATTGGACAAGTTTAAACCAGTTTATCTAAAACAAATATTTCCTGTCTGACCATTATGGTTTCAGTTTTTCTTTCAAATCACTGACTTTTTAGGTTTTCTCAAACATTTGAAGTAATAACAATTGCTTATGTTACGCAATTCTTAGTTATTTTGTTTATTATTTTTGCATTAAACATTAAATTAGCTTTTCATCATAAATTAACCCGCAATTTTAAAGACTGAAGTAAAAAAATTAGCTTTAAAATTAAATATTTATAAGGCCTAAATAGTACTTTATTATGACCGTTGAATCATATGAAATATATCTATATGTATAGAATGAAATAATTCTAAAGCAACATTATAGTTTTAAGTAATACCCACACGATACTTCTGTACTATAGACTCAGAGTGGAGTAAAGCAGGTATAGTGCATTAAAACCGTAGATCCGAGCGGTTTTTACTTTTCTAAGAAGATATACGATACTCCGCAAGAAAAAGCAGGTCTTTTATGAAGCAAAAGGAAAGTGTCGAGCCTCGGGCTTGAAGATGAGAACATAGTGGATTAGCGCGTAGTAAGGTTGTAGAACTAATTACCGCCTTATTATGTTCCCGTTTTATGGCTCGGCGAACACTTTTCGAAGTAGATATGTCTTCTTGGCGACGCGAGAATGCACCGCAGCGAGCGATTTATCTAAATTCAAGTTAAATTTGAATAAGACTCTTTTCTTTTTCAGACTTTACTTGATTTGAGTTCAATGATCGAGGAAAGATCAAAGGCTGAATAACTTTTTTATTTTATTACACAATATTCTCGAGTAATTAATTTTTGTTTTTAATGTCAAATTTAAAATAAGATGCAGAACATAGTATTTCGATATTTTTAAGTAATAAATTTTGCAAAAAACATTTTATCCGCAGAATTTTAATCGATGAATCGACGTTATTCGTGGCTTGAAATTTTTATATTTTTGAAATCGATTCAGTCGTGCAACACCTGTTGCCAAAGAGAAACTTGAAAATAAATCTATTACTTTCATATGGCACTTTATGAAAACAACTTTCTAAACTTAAAAACTTTGCATTGAAAGTTTTGCAATAAATTTCCGGAGTCAAAGTTATTTCAAACATAAAATTGTTTAACGTCACTAAAATTTTTACGATAAAATATTAATTAAAAGAATTCTTTCAAGAAATCGTTGCCCCTTCAATAAAACCGATTATTACTTTCAATTTCGAAAATAAATAAAAATGTAATAATTTTTCAAGGTTCTTTCACGTGCGATAAAAACGTTTCAGTTACGAGAATGAAAATATTATATTGTGAAATACGAAATCGATAATACATCCTGGGAAAATTATTTTTCCACCAAGAACGGAAGAGTCTCTGATTACAAAACTACGGAAAATTCTTTTTAAATAAAAAATTGATTTCTACCATCGCGTAGAAATTCAAAACCCATTGTTAACTGTGCCGAAAACAATGCAGCAGATACTGTTTCTTCACTGTTGATTAAACCAATCAAGTCTAGCGCCGAAAATATAGCATACTTTTTTCACTACCACCAAAGAATGGACGGACAAAGAAAACTCAATTAAACGTCGCCCTCGTCTAGTCGAGATGGCACTCCAAAAAATAGAGAATGAAATTTTTTCCGCTCAGCCTGATATGGATACTTAAATTGACGGTCATCTTTTTTGCAGAGCTTACGCTATAAAAAGCTTCGCATTATAACAAATTGATTATTTTCATGGGACAGAAAGAAGCCGTTCATTAAACCGACTTTTCTCTCGGTAATTAATTAATTTTGGCTCGAGTAGCTTCCTACAGATTATATTCTGAGCTCGTTGCAATTGTTTTTTGTTTGTAACTGTTCAATACGAAACAGCATTTCATTTTGTCAAACTCTGCCAATAAGAGCACTTATACTTACAGTCTCGGTCGAGCAGCTTCGTATAAATTCTACCTTTGCAATCGTCTTTTTACGTACGAATGGGCGCGCTAATTAATAGAAGACTCGCTCGATTGAATAAATGATCGTCGGACACCGCGGGATGTTTGTGTACGCTATCATTCAGCGAAATTTACCAGGAATATCTCACTCCGCTGAAGGGAAATGTAGGTCATGGTAAAAAAAAAAAACGGAAATGCTAATGCCACTACGTAGAAGATGAACCGCGTTTCTAAAAGCACAACGTACGCACGAGAGGAACCAAATTTACTCTCGTTTCAATGACAATATTATATTTGTAGAAGGCTGAAAAATATGTGCGTTTCGGTATTTGCCGGATTTGATCGTGTTTTGAAGAATCCCCTTTTTGCCGTTTCAACTGCGCGACCTTAATCTAATTTTAAAAGTAAACATTGCAATATATTTAGAGAGATCCGATATTAAAAGGATTACTCGATTTATATTTAGTCGACGTTTTAAATGAAAATCTTGTACATTCACTATTTACTTTTTCATATCTTTATTAGATGTACCCTTCGCAATTTAATGATTACAAGTATTTAATTAACAAATAATGAAAATTAATTATGTAACGATTTGATTTCGATTGCAAATATTAGCGATTGACAATAACTGCATGTCAATATTAAATAAAGAGACCTGATTCAAAGTGAGAAATTATTTTGCATATGTTTACATTTAATTACACTTTACAAAGTGCTTTTAATTGATTGTCAAACATTGAGTTTTTTTTTTTTTACAGAAACAACTAAACAGTGTTCTGGTTGCGTGGAACCCTACTGTTTCAAAATTGTACTTTTGTGCTTTTAGGTCAAAAGTTCTTTAGAAAAAGCATTAAAAAAGTTAGATAAAAATGAAATTTGAATGGATTTAATCTGTTAAGAAAGCAGTCTCGTAAAATAAATCTCAACTCAAAACCGTTACGAACGCGATTGCAAGTCGTTAAACTCTATTTTTAAGCCACATGCGATCTATGATAATCTTTCGTTTATAATCAGTTCTAGTTTCACGTACAGACCCTTACACTCCCAGAAAATGCACCCCTTTCGCGGCGTTTCCGCGCAAGCACATAATTCGCATCTCGGGTCATTGTTTCTTCGCCCTCGAAATTTCAGTGGAACAAGTTCCTATTCTTTTCTGGATTGCTCGCAATTACGAGCCTACATTAAACTTTTCCTTCGTCTTGAGCTTGCAAACAGGACGCGTGTAGTGTAATCGTCGAGAGACGCTCTTGAAAGCGCAAATTACCTGAATTATTCTCAAGGCGAGATTAATTGCTCGAGAACAAATGAAATATTGCACTTTCCAATAGGTGAAGAGAACTTATTGGGTCTTGCTTGCTCTCAATTTCTTACAGTGCCCACTTGGTTAATTACACTTAGAATATTTAATATTTCAATGGCTTGTTGTTAGCGAAGTCTCGTCTATTTTACCTTTAGAGTACTGGTATAATGTCTGCAGACATCATGACTTTAACCTATAACTTTTAATGCACATTGCGAGAAATAATTATGAAAATTACAATAGTTGTCACCCCCTTTAGGGGTTCATCTTAACACTCCTGAAGGAAAGCTACTCATATTATTTTTTATGACCCATCAAGTAAACGTTATCAATAATGAAAATATTGCAAATTTTAACATTGTACAATACCGTAGCGGGCCGGAATTAATATTATAGTATCAACATGACCTGCATACTAATTAATATTATCTTTGATAATATTCTGTGCCATTATCAATCTTCATTTATCATTGAACTAAATTTATAACTTTATAACAGTAAATCTTACTATTTAATGCGTTCTAATACTAAATACTTTTAGTACTAAAAGAATCATTTATTTTCCTTTTAAAAATTGATTGAATAATATTTGTAATAATGGAAAAATTTTAGCTTTAATTACAATATATCTTATTCTCAAGTTCAGCTAAAGACCAATGAAAGGAAGTCCGTTCATCCACCCGCCGTCTCCTTGAAATTAGTAGTAAATTCAGTTTAGCACTACTCCAACCTCTCTCCCAGTCCCCCCACAAAAACTAACAAATGCATTCGCGCCAGACTTCTTTTCCATTCAACTTGCCCGAACAAAGCCACGCCTAAAAAGTGAGCAAAACAGTTTTACGTTTTTGCAGCGACTTTTAACGCGACAAAATTCGACACCGCCTCAATGTCCCCAATTTATTTTATTAAGTGCTACATAACAGGCAGTTTCACAAATATAATATCGACACTTTGGGCCATTAATCATCCAGTGACGTTAATGTAACCAGAAGCGTTAATACGAAAGCACGGGATCTAAACAAGCTTTGCGACGCAAAATATACACGTATAACATATCAGTGTCGGCGAGCCTGTGAGCAAATCTCCGGTCCTCGACCATGAACTACATTTTGTCTCCACGGGGCTGAGAGATTGTGTCGCATCCTGTATTTTTCGGCTTTATCGGTGCCACCGCCGGTACTTCGTTCCTTGAGGAGCGAAGGCGCAACTGTGCTAAGGACAGCGGCAAGGGAGCTCGTTCTTCTTCCTGCGTCTTTCCAGTGGAGGATGCGGCAGACACCTCTGATCTAGCGTTTTTTCTCTGTCGGCTGCAGAGGCGCACGACCATTCTAGCTCGCGATGGCGCAGCATCGCGAGGAAGACATCTGCGTCTGTATGTTAGATTGACAGCTTCGGAGAAATTGTTCGGTATTTCAGTTTTTACTTTGTAACGTATTGATGAAACAGTAAATTAATTCGCTGGTACATGATTGGATTTACATGCAAAGATTCAAAATCTATCTATCTATGTCCGTCCATCCGTCCGTCAGTCCGTGTCTCAGTCCGTCAGGCCAGTCTTCCATATATTAATATATTATTAGATTAGTGAACCGGAAATGAATAGAAAGTGAACAGGAAGTGGACCGGAAGTGAATATAAAGTGAACTAAAAGTGAACCGGAAGTGAAAAAAGATTCAATTGGATACACGAGCGAGCGTCAGCGAGCGAGTTTTTTGCTAATAAAAATTTAATTTTCTGCCCTCCGGCCGGAAAGCGGCAACTTTCTGGCCGCTGCGCGAAACGAAGTTGCCGCTTTCCGGCGACGTCGAGCAGAAAAATAGTATACACACCTTGGCCAGTAAAATAAGAAATCTCATCACACGTAATTGTCGGCCGAGGCGAAGCCGAGGTTGACAAACGTGTGATCTGAGGCTTTCTTTTTTACTGGCCTAGGTATGTAATATACTATTTCTGCCCTTCGGCCGGAAACTGGCAACTTTCTGGCCGCTACTTATTTTACTGGTCTAGGTATATAATATACTATTTCTTGCTCATCTGGCCGAAAGTACGTCCTTTCCGGTTCGATTTCAGATCAGAAAGAGCGACTTTTGCGGCCACCTGAACTAACCCTGTGCTCTGATTGGTTGAGGGACTTTCCGGCTCGCTACGCCTAGGCGCCAGTGGTGGGTAAATGACACGGGGCCGAATTTTCTACGTCAAAAATGTATAGTATGTATAAAATGAATAAAATGTACAATATGTATAAAATGTATAAAATGTACAATATGTATAAAATGTATAACATGTACAATATGTACAAAATTAAATTAATTAAATAAAATTAAATAAAATTAAATTTAAATTTAAACCCTATTCATATCAAAATTAAATTACGTTAATCTAAGAGAATCAGCAAACTTTAATCCGCAAACTTTTGAATTTAAATAATAAATTCAAAAATTTGTTTAAGTAATAAACTCAAATTTCAAATATGGTATTCGATAATCAATTGCGCATGATTTGAGGTTACATTCTCCGTTGAAAGTTTAAAAACAGTCGACATCAACAGGCAATCTAACGGAAAGTTTGATGTCCAGGGCGTGTGTCACAATGCCCTCGGCTTTGCCTCGGGCGTCATATCACACACGCCTCAGAAATCTACCTTTCCGGCCTCGTGTCGTAATATACTATTCTCCTATATTTTCAATTTTTGCATATTTCCATCTTTAAACGTTCATTCTGTCTGATGGCCTTTTTCGAAAACTCATTTTCATTGAAAAATATTTTTGAAAAACAACTTTTTCGCCTGACTTTTTCAGAAAAATTGATAGAAATTTTCTAGCTTGGCAACGAGGGCCCTGGCAGACGCTATGAAGCGGCGGCGCTACCTCTGCGCAACTGACCGCTTTTCCCCTTTTTTGACCAAAAGCTATATGAGAATCTCGGGCTGGCAGCTCAAAATCTCATTTTCTCTTTCGCGTCCAATGGCAGCGGATACAACGGAAATCGTCGAGATACCCAGACTTGAAATTGTTATTTTATCTTGAACTTCTCTTTTTGTATATGTTCAGTGTGCATCATGGGTGCTGTTATGAATAGTATGAGGAATAAGTCTTCCAATGATCACAACCAACCACCACGTGAGTTACAAATATATATTTACAAATATACAATAGTACATTGTGCAAAAAGGAGAAAAAGTAAACTATTTCTAACGAGGGTGCCTTCGGCAAATATATATATATTATACACTTAAATAATATTATAAATATATTATTTTTATATTACTTTTATAATATTATAAATATTATACACTTAAGGGAGTTCTACCGATACCACGTGAGTCGTGTGTATTTAACGCAGTTTTCAGTTTTCGATTTCCGCGGTAGGTTGATTTGACAACGTTACCAATCGTTTGACCGCACACGGAGAAAAATTCGTTACGTGTGCTATACGCCAATCGGAGCAACAGTAGCGCCCATCATTCGGGATAGTTAGCGCGCCGAAAACCTACTGCTGTTGTGCGTTTCACACGCGTAGTAGTTACTCCGGGCATTCGGAACACTGGCTATACTTTTTCGCGGTGCAAAGCCTACACTCCTTTCAGTGCAGTAGCTACTCTTTTTTAAATTATCGAATTTATACTTCATGCAGAATAAAATACAACATTTTTACTACATAAAGTACTAATTGAATATATTTTTAGAGTTTTTAAGAAGATTGTCTTGTCAAAATTGAACATTTAGAAAAAAGTGTGCCTCTTCAGTGAAAGAACTTAATGGATAAAAAAAAAGATTAAACATTTATTTTTTTTTATAGTAGAATTCGAAATATTGCTTACGAAAATAAAAACGCGGTTTGAGACAATACCGATTTTTATTCTTTATCTGATATCTGATTGCAATATGTCTAAGTTTATTTTGTTCTTTATATATTTACCTATAAATTTACCGTGAGGAATTGCAAAATAATTTATCAGAACAAAGTTATACTTAAGTATTTATTTAAAAATGTGTCAGCTGCTAGGTTTTCATTGTACATAAGTACCCTCATTTTACATATAGTACTATTTAAATTATTAGATTTGAATTATCTAAACACGTATACCTTCTTGTAAATCCTCAATTTTAACAAGACAACCTCCTTAACAATTTCTCATTTTCGGTAGACCATTGTGAGCAATTGTAACAGTTCGCGTGCACCTGTATAGTTTTCTTCTGCTCGTTTGAAATGTAAAATTTTTTTATACCTGCAATACTAATGAGAAAAATGAAAATTAGCTAAGATATTGCATAGAGGAAAATTTAATAATAATTCTAACCTCAAGAAATGGCTTAGAAATGTTTTGCGTTAAATGCAATTAGTCTGCACTGTCTTTACTTTATAAAAAAATGTTTATGTTATTAAAAAAATAAAAGTTTCTATTTTTTAATTAATGTCATTTTGAATTTCGAATTAATATATTACTTATTACTTTATCTAGTCAATTTTTCAAAATTTTGATAGAAAGCGTATAACATACCGGGCCGAGTAACGGGCACCCGCGAGTATCATTTCAAATCGTAAGCAGCTGTTTGCGACGTTGTCAAATCGTGCATCTAATGTCCAGTAAGCGTGAAAAATTTTATTCATTTGGTTCTCTTAACTTTAAAAATTGATGAATCAACATTTAATTGACGGCATTATGTTTATGGGATATTTAATATACATTTTTTTCAGTTTCATTAAAATCTGAACAGCATTTTTCATAAATTTCGGGATTAAAACTGAGTTCCCATAAGAATACGTGTTAACGGTATAAATGTAAAATTATTAATAACTTTTTTTCTGGTTAATGTAGCCTTTCAAAAATTTGTATGGGTCAGTTTGAAGTCAAAACGTACTAGTGTGTAAAATTTTATAATTATCTGAACACTAATTCCAAATCTATAGTACTCCCTTAATGTATATACAATTTATGATAAAATGGGCCGTGATAGAAAGTGCTAGGCTCATTTTATACAGATGTGCAATATTCTAAATTTTGGCTTTGACGTAAGCCAGAGATTGAACCGTTGAATAGATTTTGACCTAGTTGAGCTTAAATTGTTGTAAATTTATGCCATCTGGTCTGAAGAGTTGTATGTTTTAAAATTATTTGGCTAACTAATCTTTAATATCTAAAAAGTGTTTAAATAATGTCAATTTTATAAATGTTTATACATTTTTAATTTTAAAAACTAGTTAGCTAAATAATTTTAAAATATTCAATTCTTCAAACTGGAATGATATTAATTTCCAACAATTTAAGCCAAATTGGGTCCAAATCTGTTCAATGATTCAATCTCTGGCTTGTGCCAAACTCTAAAAAACTAAAGTTTTCAGAAAACAGTAAAGAAATTTTTTATTTGCATTGAAAATATAGCACTTCATGAAGAACTAAATTGTTATAACTATAATCACCTCTATTCTTGAAAGTTTAAAGTTGGGTACTCTTATCTGCAATAATTCTGTTTGTCGAATACTATCATTTCAAACGTTCGTTATCAATAACTTTTTAAAGTAGTCTAATGTTCAAATCAGCTTCGCTTAAACCATCAGGCAATGCTGGCGTACTGTAAAACTTTATAAAAAAAACACTAAAAATGTAGAGTGCAGTCATATGACTAAAGAGGATCTGAAACAGAAAATAGTATATTTCGATACAAGTGCGCGAAGTGGGTGATTCCAGCACGGATGAAGTTCGTCGCCAGAGCGAAGCTCCGTTAAAAAATAAAATTCTTTTTAGCTTGTTTTACCAAATGATAGAAAATTGATAAAGAATTGTATCAAAATGTTTGACCATGTTAAAATATTTATTAAAATATTTTTGCAGTGATTTATTTTGAAAAAATAAATATTAGTCTTTTCATAAAATAGCATTTTAAACTGTATCTTTTAAAATTTTCTAAAATTATGCATGAACATTTTTTTGCAAGTTTAGGATAGTATATGTTCTTCTCCGCTTATAATAATTTTTTTGACAGTGAAGTAAACACAAAAGTGCTTAACTAGAAACTAATTAACCATTTATATTTATAACTTATAAATACATCAAAAATAAAATTATTATTCTGTTAAAAACAATGTGTTTGTTTCTGCTTATAATTTTTCGGCAATGACTTAAACAATTTGGCAAATAAATTGCACATTATTTATGTTTAATAATATCAGATATATTCTAATAATTATAATTAATGCAAAACTGAATTTCAGCAAATAGATTCAAAATTGACATAAATAGAGTAGATAAAAACGGTCGAACGCTACTTCATCATGCAGTATTGAGGCAGCAATGGTTAGCAGCCTATCGTCTCTTGTGTAAAGGAATAGATATTAACTGCATGGATAACGAAGGTAGGACGGCTTTGGCATACGCCGAAATGAAGGAAGACCAAGATTTGATCTCGTTGTTGAACGACTTTGAGGCCGATCCATCACTTCGGCCGGAAGACAACGCACTTCTTCAAAAATTGCTAGATTTGGACTGTGACCCCAATGAAAATTTTAATCACGAGTATTTGCCTACTTGTTTGCACATTGCTACTGAATATAAATGTGTGGGGGTAAGTTGCCTACGTTACTAGTACTTTCATAAATATTTGAAAGCTGATTGACTTTAGACGTTTTACGAAGTGAAACATTCTTACATTTAATCAAAATATTAATCAAAATGAATTAAATACACTTTTGCGGCTTAAAAAATATAGTTTGGCAATCAATAATTTTTTAAAAATAAAAATTTAAGTAATTTAAAACCGCTGCCAATTCATTGGCACTCAACTTCCTTTTAACTAAGTTATCGTTCCAATATTATCTCTGAGATTCATTAAAAATAATCGATTTCAACAACATATTTTCAAATTATTTTATATTTAATTATTTATTTTTTTATTATTATTTTATTTTTCTACGTCTATTTTAGAATTTAATGATCAGCAAACAAAATTTAAATAAAAATTCTGTTATTATCCTAAAGAAAGAATTTTTGAATTTTTGTTTTTCCATGCGCAAAGCCCGATTTTACACAAGCTTAAGGAGGTTCTACACTTTCATGAAAATGCAAAAATTAACCTAGAATCGATAAATATAACTTCAAAATATCATAAATAAGGCGTATGATTTTTTTATAATATTTTGCACCAAAGTTCCTATTGAGAAAAATAGCAATAAACTTTACGTGAAATTCACAGGTTCTTATGGGCTGCGAAATATTTTGACTAAGGAGATTAATAATTCGCGATAAAAATAACAGAGATTAAGTTACAATAGCGATAGTTTTATAGAAAAACAATTAAGGAATCAAAATATGCCCGGCTGTGAATCGCTTACCAGGAATTTGACAAAGAACTAAGGGACAATTTAAACAAAATGTCGAGTTCGTTCGAACCTCCTTAAATAAAATTCATGCACTAAATCAAGCTTTGAACAAGTCGCATCAAAATATAATGTTCAATACAAAAGCAAAAAGGTCATTTTAACCTGGTGTTACCTTTTCACACTATCTTCCTATACAAGAAAATTAAATAAAAATTTCAAGTAAATTGAATTTTCTCTAGTAATTATTAGCAAAAAAAAAATAATTTTTTTATATTTAATTTGAACTATATTGCGGAAACTAATATAAACAATCATAATAAAATATTAATAATAAATCGTTATAAAACAAAAACTAGTAGATGAATTACAAAAATTCTTTTTAATTTTGAAAGTTTAGTTGGCGAAAAAAATAAGTGGTTAATCATTGAAAAAGACCGATTATTCACTAAGATATAGCTAATCAAAAAATTTTTTTAAATAAAATAAAACCTTAATATTTTTTGAACTAATAAGTTTCATAAGCTGAAAAACTACACAGCTCTGAACTTGCAAAAGATCTACCTTTTCCCAAAATTTCTAGTCAATTAAAGGTTTTTTACTCCCGTAATCGTTGGACATGGAAAATTGATTTTTGTCAGTTTTCATCTTTTTATTCAAAAATTAATTGACAAAATAGCTTGAAATTTTTACAGTATGATAGCTCTATATATTCTTAATTATCAAAATCTTTTTCAGAGCAGTTGATAATTTAAATTAAGAATTATAAGCTTTTTTTTAAAAAAAAACGCTTTTGCTAAAAACACAAGAACCATAAAAGCTAGAGTAACTTTTTCTCTGAAATTATAGGTATTTTTATGCTCTTTAAAATGGTTTTTATTTGATTGTAATATCTCAATACTGTTATTAAAAAAAAAAGTAAAATTAAATTTTTCGAGTATCGTAAATTTGTGATAAAACGAAAATAAACTAAAGAAAAAATATGAACCATGAAAGATGCAAATCCTTTGAATAGAATCTGAGATCCAGACGTACACACACATCCGTACAGACATTTTTCAAAAACAATTTATTCTTGCTTCTGACACCTTAAAATACAATCATAACAGGTTTTTCGATCAACTCCAAAAATTACTATCACAAAGCTTCCTCTAGAAGAAAGCAAAACTTTTGTATGAAATTTTATATAAGCATTTATTATAAAAAATCGAGATTAAAATATTAATTATTGTAATTGATATAATGTATCATAGATAACAAATACTAAAGATTTCTGGCCGACTAACGATATTTAACTTTGTATGATAAATACATTACCTCAAATTCAATGATTCATATTAAACTTTAAAGTATAAAAAGTATCCATTACTCGAAATAAGTAATTTATTAACCTCCTAATTTCGTTTCTCAGATCGTACTGAAATTACTTCATCACGGAGCAGAAGTGAACGTGTTCAATTCGCACGGAGATTCGCCCCTTCACATTGCCTGTCGCCAAAGGATTTACCCCATGGCCAAAAGTCTTATAAAGCATGGGGCAGAAGTGAACGTGTATAATTTGCACGGAAATTCGCCTCTTCACATTGCCTGTCGCCAAGGGAGTTACCCCATTGTCAAAAGTCTTATAAAGTACGGGGCAGAGGTGAACGTGTTCAATTTGCACGGAGATTCGCCCCTTCACATTGCCTCTCGCCTAAAGAATTACCTCATTGTCAAAAATCTTATAAAGCACGGGGCGCGACTTAGGGATCCCAATCATAAAGAAGAAACCCCGATCGACCTGGCCTTGAGAAGTGGAAATCCTAACATTTGCGAGTTAGTTATGCAAACTGCAGCCACAGTGACGCTAGAAGAGCTTAAAGCCTTCAACACCACCATCGTCTCCCGAGCAATCTGCCGTTGCCGCAATGACTTTCTGATATTTGTGCTTGAGCAGGAAAAGAGGATAGAAAAGCACAGTATTTTTCCGCTTGGAGTCATCGATGAATGGTTAGAAGACGCCATCAATTGCTCAAATTACGTGGCTATAAGAATACTTATGGAGTACGTAGGCGAAGTAGAGCTGTCACGCGAATACAACGAACCGGCTATACACAGAGCTGTGAGGATTCGCGATTTGAAGGCTGTCAAAATATTTCTACAATACCCCTTGATGGTGATTGCAAGGAACGAACAACAAAATACGGCACTACACCTCGCCGCGCAATACGATTATTTACCCGCGGTTTGTATGCTCTTGCAAAATACAAACGTTGATGTCCATGCAAGGAATAACCAAGGCAGCACACCTTTGCATAAAGCGGCGGAAAACAACAACAAAACCATCATAAAACTCCTGTGCAAGAATGGCGCCGATATTCATGCAAAGGACGATTTTGGGCACAACGTGCTGTACATCGCTGCGTTGGCGTCAGCGGAAAGTTACGATGATTCCCGCCGTTTGCCGAAGAGTTCAATCGTCTTTATGCTGATAAAAATGGGCGCTAGATTAGAGACCAACCACAACTTCTCGCACATACTTCACGTATACCAGGCCAGACAGAGTTTGGCAGCACTCAGAACTATGCTGGAATATGACGAGACCGACGACTGGATCCATGTAGTGGACAGATTTGATAATGGAAACCCACTGCAAGTCGCCCTTATCCACGGAAAGATAGACATCATCGATTGCCTCATCAGTCATGGTGCAAACATTCGCGAACTGCAGAAGAAATCGTCCAAGTTAATGAGTGGATCTGACGCGGCTACTTACGCTTTCGATCGATTTTGCGTTCGAATGAAAGTTGCTGGTTTTAAAATAGAAGGTCAAATTTCAGAAGGCAGAGATTCAAACTACCTAGATCAGTGCAAGGAAGAAATATTGACAATGAAAAGCACGAATATCCGGCAAAACTTCACTTATTATCAACTATTAACGGGCAGTCAAGCTACGATCTCAAAGAAGTTCAGCGACAAAGAATTGCAGCGCATAATTCGGGAGAACGCCCACTTTGAGATATTCCCTATCTACACGGATATGATAGATAAGAAATTGAAAATTACTAGTATAAGCACCCTAATGGACGATATTCACAGAAGTATGTGTGTTATTAGCAAAAAGCAATTGCCTTTAGAAATGATCGAACACTTGGCAAAGTTTTTAAAACGCAGAGACTTTCTTAATTTGATAAAAGCAACAAAACCAATAGTAGCAAAATCCTAGTCACTAATTTATTTATGCTTTACTGATCTCATCGTTGTATTTAACTAGTGTATAGAACTTTAGGGCCATGCGTGCATAAAGTAGCGTACGGGTTGAAACATCGCCGCTTATATGCATTTACCAATACTAGTTCATGTACGGATAAGCGGCGAAAAGAATAGCCGCTTAGCAGCTGATCGGAGAACTAATGCAAGAGCGCGATTTAAATCTAGAATAAGTGCGCTGGCGTTACTTATAAAAAAAACTGTTTATATTTCATAAACGATATATTGCATTAAATTTAATGAAAAAATGATAAAAAAAGTTTTCATGCGTTTTTCATGAAAAAAATTCTATTTTTCACCATGAACTGTTAATTATAACTTTGTCGAAAATTCTTTTAAGAAAAAAAGAGTTTAATACAATTTGACAAATATTTTTACGTAAAATTAACCCTAAATAAGATATACGTCATTTACACAGAACGGCGCCGAATTCCATCTTACAAGAAATCATCGAATAATAGATATGCGAGTCAAATCTGTAAAGAACTATAGCCAACGCTCCAAAACTTTTTCCTAACTCCAAATTAAAATGTATATTGTAATAGCATGCAACAAATTGATTGTAATAGTACATAAAATAAATGACATTTTTTCAGAAATATTCAATCTGTTTATGAAATTATAATATTTTTCACAGCTTTTGCAAAACGATGCATTCAGGGTTTACCACGTTAACATGCTTGCAGAAACGCTTATTAAAGTGAAGTAAGACTAAATGAGAACAAGTAGTTTAATGTCTAGGCCACTTTTTCCAATAGACACTTGTAAGAGCATTATCGATCCCTACACGCTGTCTTACATATACCCTATTAGACTCTTTACTAAAATGATTGTCTTTCCAAGCATTCAATAAAAGTGAAGTAGCGCGTATACGCGTACTTACAAATTGCTAAATCGATATTATAAAGCAAAAAAGAGAGATAAATATTACTATTCATGCAGCCATTTTACTCATTAAGTACAACAAGGATTGTAATTAACTTGCAATAAATTTAGTCAAAATTACTTTTATTAGTAATATAAATTTGGTACTAATTAAACGACTGAAGCAATAACAGAAAGCTTGTTTGACAGCTTCACCTTGAAAATAATGAAATGAATTCCGAAGAGAATAATTCAGTCCACAACACGTTTTACCGCTACGAGAAGAATACGTGTTTTATTCGAACTTGTTTTCTGGCCCGTTCAAAAACTGCTCTCTCGGCCCGATGCAATTTGCCGAGAACTAAAGTTCTACCCTTAAAAAGAAAATCTTTACCCCGGCATTGCCTTACCGGAATCCGCAAACGGGCCCATAAAAAATGCAATAGCGGCGGAACAAAGGGAAAACACGTCCCGCAAAAAAAAGAGAGCAACAGCAGTAGGCGTCCAGCCCCCGCAAAAAGGAACCGAGCGGAAAGACTTAGGAGCGGAGCGCGCAAACGATTTGGAAGCCTGCCAAATCACTGGCATTCCCAGGCGAAACGGACTAATGCAAACAACGCGGGAGGGCGCGCTTATGCAATGCCATGGGGCAAAATTACTCACTTTCCAGGCGGCCCGCCTGCAAACTTTTCTCCCGCTATCTCGGTGCGCGTGGAGGGCAGCGCTATGAAATTCTCTTTGTCAAGGAACGAGCAGTTGCATACAGCCTGGTTTAGACCCCTCGCACCGGAACTCGATTAGACGAAATTCGAGAAACGCGCGCAGAGTTAATTAAGCGGTCGCTCCGGCATTTTGTTTCGCGGGGAATTTAATTTTTAACTGCGATTTCGCGAACGAAAAGGCCGCGGAGGAAGAGCGCGAGTTCGAGGAATAGTTGGATGAATTTTCGAGATTCTTGGGAAACGGAACGGGAACACTAATTACGAGGGACAATCCTTTTTCGTGCCGGGGGATTCGAGGGAGTTTAATGAATTTCAAGTTTTCCGCGCGCGCGCGCCTCGATAAGAAGAGGCATATCGCCAAGACGATCGTCCGCGACGTCCCGGCGTAATTTCTGTAATTGCGACCTTGCCTGAAATTAGCAAGAAAATCTTGTTAATTCATGCTAACTTTCGGTCGGAAAAAGGGTTGAGGTTAAAATAATCAATATTCTAGGAAAGGGGGGATTCATTTATGCTTCTCGATGCTTACTTTCAGAGCGAATATAAAGTTACAAGATTTTTACATTAATATTTTTGCAGATGAAAATCCTAAAAGAAGGTATTATGGTATAGTAAGAGAGAAATTTTAATAATATTGTTTCCTTTTGCTAATTAAAAGCATATATATAAGTATACAATATAATCTCGAGTAACGCAACTAAGTATCACTTTTGAAAATTTTGTTTTATTATTCGACCGTAAACCCTCTTATGAGCACACTCGAAGAATCTAAATATATTTTAATTAGTGAACTTAAAAAGCTACTTACAAAAAGACGTGGAACACATAAAACCTGTCTGCATTATTCAATTCAACGAAAATATCAATGTACTCGACCCTAGAGAAGCCGATAAATTTAGCGCGTTGGCCCCCAAGTACTCTCCAGACAGTCGTTAAAGCTACTAAACCAGAAGAAGAGCATAAAAAAGAAAGAAGCCAAAAGGCAGAAGACGAAACAAGCTCGAAAGAGAGCATAACCGTAAATACGACGAGCCGTCTTGAGCAAATCCCGACTTACGTTCGATTAGACACGCTAATGCCAGGCCGCTCGCCTTTGCGGCTTTTCATTCTCCGTTCGATGGCCGACACTCGATGCTCCTCCAGCTAGATCCACTCTTAAGTTCGACGGTCAAACGGCCTCTTCGCGTGCAGTGTTTGTGCTCGGCTGCCGAGACGCGGTAGGCATTTAGTCGTCGAACTGTTTTAGTAGCTTTTTTACTTTCAAGAAGTGACGGTTACTTTTGATTTATGGAGAGGTATTTAATTGCTTGTCTATATTGAGAAAAAAGCAATCGAGATTTGATAGACTTCGAGAAGCTAAGATTCTAATTTTGTTCAAGAATTCTTAACATTTTATTATTTCGAGATTTGTGCAATAAGGGAACTGTAATATGCAGAAAAATTTTAAAGACTAACAATTTCAAATCACTTTAGATAAAGCTATGAAATAAACTTATTACAAAAAAATAGCGCTTTACAGTTTTTGTATTTGCTGACATAAGCAGCAAAAGTAGAACACGTAGAAACAACACTATCTCAAAAGAGTACTGCTTGATGTCTGAGTCACGTCGCGTTAGAAGTTCGGATACAAAGGGGTATTCTCGAGCGCCAGCCGAAGCTCGAAATATATTGTTCTTTTTTTGTTTTCCATGAGATATCTGATTACTATACTTTGCTAACGCTGCAAAAAGGAGCATTGTGCTGCAGATATATTTGTCATATATTTTCGGCGTTACGTTTATTTTGTTAGTAATTAAACGAAGACACGTGACTGGTGTGCATTACGCCGCTCAATTATACAGGTTGCCAAATTTCAAAAGCACTTTGATTTTATGGCTGGTTCGTGATATTCGTGGTGCTATATTTTTCGATTACGTACAGCCGAATCAAATAATGGTTTTATTATTCATTCCGTTGTAGTAATAAAATGGAAATTTAATGTAAGTTTACTCTTCGGAAGTGAAAAACGGCTCCGTAAATAGGGCAGAGCAATTATACAAGTGATAAAGATGATCGAATTTTAAAAGACTGTTTATTGCTTTTTGAATTAATTACATTGGTGTGTATTAATTAAATATAGTGGAGTGAACGAAGCAGGAGAATGACTTTGACCTAATTGATAAAAGGTAGAATAATAATATTAAAAATTTCCATATTGTCTTAGAGTAAATGAACCTTCTAATGTAAATACTAATTGTACAAAACAACATTAATTAGGAAGAAAGATCAATTAAAATGGTGCATATATGCTTCTAATCAATTACGTTCAGTCATTCAAAGAATCTTACTCCCCAGTAACTTCGCTTTATTCTGTTGGAGCATGAATGAGAAACCAATTTATTTCATAAGGAATTCTTAAGATTTTTTAAATTGATAATAAATATATTGAATTTAAGATTCTTTTTTCTTGCGTTCTTTTTTTATTAGAAAAAGAATAAAAAAGACGATCTTTATATAAAAAAAAGAAAGAAGTAATCTCTCATTTAAATTATCATATATAATATATTATAACGAGTATAATATATTTATAGTATAATATTTTATAATATATATAATATATTTGTTACAATAACATATATATTATTCTCTTCATTCTTCTTCATCGTCAAGAATCAAGTGCCATCCAGTCTTACGTTAGATTTGTCGCAGAAAATCACGAACTGTAAATATACCAAAATACGACCAAGAGCCAATATTCTCTTTTACTTTCTATTACGTTGACTCTTCTAGTTTTACGCTATAGCAACCCATCGGACTGTTGGAGCCATCTAAAAAGACCAGTCTATATAGGATGAAATATTTGCTTTTCCTCATCATCCGAAAATCTTTATATCAGTTTCGTTATTTACTTACTAAATGTCTTTAAGTGACTTTTCTTACTTTACTAAATAGAACATGAAGATAAACGTCCTTAACAATTTAATATTATAATTCAACCTTCCAAAGATATCGCAATTGTCCTGCTTCATTACGCCTATTGTTTAGCAGTGTGGATCTTAGGACAATACCCCCGCAAATTTGACTGATTCCACCTGTCTCCAAACGTAATGACCCGCATGAGCTCTTGAGCTCAACGACCCCAGTCTCCCCCATCAACCTGACAGCAAATTGGCGAAAATAATGCCCGAACCCGCGAATTGCACGGCATATAATCGCTACTCATTTGTATTCGCAAAGCTGGTCGATAACCTCGCATGCCGCACTTATCGCTGGGGGGATTCGCCCGATCGATTCGCCGCGTTCTAGAGGCCGAAGTCTGTAGTAGGTCTTTGCTCCGGCGACTCTTAAAAGTCCTCCGCTCTCGACGCTTGAGAAGAAAAGCTCTGGCTGGCGTCTTCGACGATTAGCTCTTTGAAGCTCGGTAAAAAGCCTGTAAAGGGTTTCATATTTTTTTTGCGGACGTTTGTTTTCCGCTGTCGTCGCGTAGAAAAAATAATGTTATTGTTGTTCTCGAGAAACATTTCTGAGACAGAATATTAAAACACTTTAAGTGTATTAGTATTTGATTTATTGTTTATAAAAAAAATTTGTATTTACGACTCAAGCTTTTCTATCAAACCATATTTGGTAATTAGTTTTTTGTTTAACAAAATGTATTTATACTCGTAGATAAAAAGTATTAGTTTGAATTAAATTTAAAATTTACATCAACCTACTTTTAATCAAATAAAATATTTGAATGTAAATTCAAATAAAATTTTATAGATCGCACTATTACAGAGATCAACTTCTTACTTACTGTCCACAAACTGAACTTTTCAATCATCAAACACTTATATTTATCATCGGTTAATTAATCTTTTATATTTGAGCACAAGCTCAATATCAATTAGTTTCAAATCGTCTGCGTGAATTCAAAGTAAACTTACAGTAACAGTAAAAAAGCTCTTATCTCCTCTTAAGCGACGTTAAATTTCAAAGTAAAATTCTCCAACCGTTTATTTAACCCCAAATGATATACCATCAGATCTTTAATAAACCCCCTGTCCACTAGAAGCTCTGTATTTCTTTCGCAAGTACATAATAAATTTTTTTCCTCCTAAATCAATATTTTGAGAGGAAACAGAGCCGAGTCAAAAGTCGCCCACCCACGTCTTCCGTCCCCTTAGTCATAACTATTATTGAATAATCGTGGACTCTTCGCGGGCCAACGAACGCCTCGCCTAATTGAATTGCCACGATCTCCGCGCGTGTATTCGTGGGGGGCGCGTAGGTGTGTGTACCTTTCCAATTAGGCCTGGGAAGCTCTGAAAATCGAGCTTAGCACGCGAGGCCCACTGGAGAGAGGCTGCCGCCACAACGGCGCGCATCGCAATTAGAACGCCGCTCGGCGTCCGTGCCGATCGGTTCGATTACAGGAATATCGATCGGGAGATACACCCGGTGACTGTCTCTTGTCAGCTTCTCGTGTTTTGCTACTCTTGAGAGTGCCTGGCGGGCTTTGCAATGCTGGATTACGACTAATAATGAGGCAATCAAAACGCGCCGCGGTTTAATCTTTCGAAAGCAAGGTTTTTGCAGAAACTTGCCGCAAAAAGTTGGAATTAATAAAGAAAATGTGGAGATACTCTTCTGATTCTTAATTGTAATTAAAACGTTTCATCTGTACGTAGGAAGACCCTTACATTATTAGAGATTATTTATGCATGGAAGTGTATTACATTCGATACAACTTGTGAGTGTAGTAAAATAAGATTATAAGTCATAATACAAAAATAGACACCTATTTCTGCAAACATCGAATTTCGTTTGCCGCTATTTTAACACGTACAGACGTATAAATAGGTAAAGAATGCATGTATGGCCGAAAATAAATGGGAAATCTTGTTGACAAGTTGCCCCAATAAGCCTCATAAAAAAAGATGTCAACAGTCCCAAGGCGAGAAACGTGTGTCGTCGCCGCACCTTTGATACGCCCCAAAGTTGGGAAGTTTGCTCGTCGCACAAATTTGCGCTTGTACTTCCGCGTACAACATTAACCATTAATGTCTGCTATTCCAGAGAGCGAGTTTCTCGTCCTCGTGGATCGTTCGAGAATCATTTAGATCAATTTTGCATATACTGTAAACGGATGTCTGTTCCTTTTCCAGTTATTTTACAAAAAGGTCTTTTGTAGTAAAAATATATGTCGTAAATTGTACGGGAATGGCACATAAAGGAAATAAAATAAAATTTTGAATATACATCACTGTATACTTACCGTACGTTTGTGACACGATGATCATGAAAAGAAAATGCCTTGAACTAAATTCTAGCTGGTCGAACAACATGCATTTTTTTAAATCAATGGTGTGTAAATAACCGAACATTTATGGAAATGCAGACATATACATTTTTGAAACGCTTCGTTTACTCTCAAGGTTATAGGAGACGCGATGAATAAAATTTTCTGCGGGTAGAATTTGTAAAATTTGTTAATAACATGAATATCTTTATTAAAAACATTACAGGATTAGTATACATTATACATCTTTTTAGGTAAATATAATAATATTTTATTACTATTAATTACTAAACAATTTGTTATTTATACACAAAGGTAAATTTTTATTAATCGAAGTAGAAAATTATTGAATTTTTGCAATCAATAAAACTTGTAAGAACAGATTCTAATAACTCATCGTATAGCAAAGTTCATTATGCTAATAGAAATTTGACGCGATTTCAGCAATAAATTACTTCACATCAAAGTTCGGGTAAACTTTAGCATTGTGGGTCTAAACATTCATAAACTGGGTTACTAATAATGACTGACAAAAGCTATCGATTTCATTCGATGAAATTGAGCTGAAGCTTCATGTTCTTCTTTTGTGAGAGCATTATCAATTGCAAAAATAATTGTGAGCATAAAAGTATTTCGAATTTATGCTAAGAAACTAAATTTTCTTATTTAAGATTTCCACACAAAAACAAGCTATAGTGCATATCATTCCTACGCTTATAACCTCTAAAGTAAAAAACAAATCGGATAACCTTATAAAGTCACTTTCATAAGTGTACGGATCTACTATAGCATCTTCTTCCAAATTTATTAGACGAATAATGCCAAATTGTTGGACGCGCAACACTATATCAGTTAATGGAGCTAAATAAGGATGTCCTTTTTTTAAATAAAGTTGAACATAAATTTTATTTATTTCTTCTTTCAGTGCATAAATTCTAGGAAAGCTTTCATTCAGCATAGTTCCATTAATGATCCGCGTAAATGAAATATGTGAGCATGCCACAAATACATCTTTTTCTATCAGAGCATTAAATACGTCTTTAGCATCCAAAGTCTCATATCTAAAATACGTTCACCTTAGTGTACGTTACAAAGTTTAATTTGAAATATATTTATTAACTTACCTGTTATAAATGCTATTAGAAACAGTGTCTAATTCATTTTCAAAAAGATCTCGAAAAAGCTTCAATCCACAAAATCGAACAGATTTATTTTGTACTAATTCCGATAGATTCATTACTTTCTTTACATCTTGACGTAACAAAGAAGTTTTGAAAACATTATTATACGAACAAGCAATAATAAAACTAGAAAACATCCATATACTAATAAGAACCCTGAGACCATCTTTTAATGGATATTTCTTCATTGCATATTGTAATACTATTGCCAATACATCCAAAAGATTTAATTTTTCATTCGCATTAAATTTATTTATTAATTGAACAATCAAATAATAAGAAAATATTGATAAACCCAATGCTAACCAAGTAGACCAGTGGAAAGGCGTGAGAAAACTTCTGCTTTTCGGTTTTAAATGCAACATACCCACAAAGTAATACGATGAATATCTGTCAATGAGCAATGTATAAAAGTCAAGACGAAAAAAAGATGAAAAATCGGAAAAATCTCTTATGTATATATTAAATAATTGCTTCGATATTAAATAATATTTACCTGTGGACGGGAGTGAAGTCCAGATTAACTGTTTCATGTGGTGCAGGAGAAGTAAATCCATGAAATACATCTACTTTGTCTTTACGTAGTAATTCCGCAGCTTTTTCCCACGAATAGTTCGAATCTTCAAAAGAGACTTTGGTGATGTTGTACTTTTCTATGAATATATCGATGATTCTTGATCCACGAGAGATATAAAAAGATGTATCAAAAACGTATTTTGGCAGAAGCATGTCATCAGAAACTCGCATTTCTCTAAGTATGCAACCTCTATTTGGACAAATAGATTGATAAATGGGATCTGTTTTTCTTATATTGTGAGTTGAATTTGCAAAGCAGCGGGAGACAAGCTGATAAGAGAAGCTTCTTTCAAGTTTACTTTTTAGGCCGTAAAAATAAATTGCGGCTTCGCTATTGTTAATTTTTACAATAAACATTACACGAATATAATTTTTGTTCCACAAATACGTGGCAAAGTTTTCAACTTCTTTTTCAGTCATATTAGTTACAATCGTGTAATTTGAATAAATGTTGTGATCTTTGCTGAACATTTCTTGTAATTTGTTTAAATGATTTGCAAAAATTAAATTGAAATTCGTTGAATCTTGGAAGGTATAATTGTGTGAAAAAATTTTGAATGCCCGACGTTTATACATAAATTTCAATATATAGTTCACTACTGCACTTCCATCAACGATTATAACGTTTACAGGTGTATACAAATAAGTTGTTTCTATTAAAATTTTTTGAAAACAGGTAATGACTGGATCAACATCGTAAGGATCAATAGAGTTAAGCAGTTCAATAAAATTTTCTTCTCTCAACGGAATTGTGTAAAAAGAGTTGGCATTACTGTTACAGTAAAAATTATTCACTAAAAAATAAACCACTGCAGCGTATAGTTTCATTATTAATAAAGACGTAAGAAACGTACGTAAGACGAAAAAGAATAAGAACTGAATTAATTCTTTCGCGTCGATCGCACACTTGCAATAGTTTAAGAAATGTCGATATTTAATAACACTGCGTTTATAATAATTGTACCAATTTTGTAACTAAAATATTGATTTTTTTCTATTTCAGAAGAGCTAACCCCACTGCAGTGAAGACGAGTGTCATCAATTTTATTTTTGTAAGTAACAGATTATACTTTAGAATTATGTTTTATATAATTCGCTATATCTTCTTACATATAAATTATATTTTCATTAAAAAAGTAAAAGATTAATAAATATTTTATTAAGTAAATAATTTACTTATGAAACAGTTTTGATACGAAATCTAGCCGTTAAGGAAAAATAATAATATTCCCTCGAAATGCCTTGTACTCGATCGTTTGATTCTTTCATGAATAAATTGAGCTTCTTCAATACACCATTCAGCATTCAAGCTTACAAATAGAGCTGTGCAAGCATGACGTTGAATAAGATGATTTCTTTCGTAGGCGTGTCTAGAGAGATCTATTTTTCTCCCTCGAGCTAGTGTTTCCCAGGGATGTTTTTCTCTCGGAATTCAATCAATAATAACTCTAAAATCGAAAACCTGTCAATTACAAAAGTCAGTTTTTAACTAAAGTTCAAAGATGTAAATATAAATATAAAGATTTGATTCGATGTATCCGTCGCCCACGATTGATGAACGAAAAATTTGAAAAAAAAGGTACTGAACAAATTTGTCTTTCAAATTTTATTTTCATGCAAAAATACGTTTACTTTAAAAGTCCACGCATTTTTAAATAATTTGAAGAAGTGTATCAAAATTTTTCAGAAATACATACGTTTTAATTGTAAAGAAATTATCATAATAATAAATTAATAAATTATAATAATAATAATTTTTGTTATACTTTAGAACACTTTATTTAATACGTTTTTTTTATTACTAAAATTATTTACGTTGCTTTGACCTTGAGTATTTCAATATCGATTATTTGACATCTATAAATTGCTTATGAATATTTAAAAATAACATAAAACATTAAATAAAACGAAGGCACGTGTACACTTATTAAGTAAATTTTGATAAAGAATTTTCAATAAATTTTAATTTCACTAAAAGTTATTAAAATAATAATGAAACTATATTACAAAATTCGTCGTATACCTACAATAATGTCAACCCTTACAATTATGTAAAAGTACGTATCAGTCCACGTCAAGCAAATTTCATGTCCACGCTTAAAAAATACGAGCGTCGCCGTCCAAAATCGTAAAAGCGCCATCCAAAAAAAAAAACCGGCGACCCGATCCGGCTTAATTAGCATCGTAAAAAGTGCACGTGGTTCAAGCTCGAAAGAAACGCGTGCACGGCCCGTAACGTCCGGTGAGCAGCTTCAGGCGAAAAAGTCGCGTTACGGCGCTCTCTCTTTAAAATTGCAGACGAGCTCGCGAACACCGGGGGACGGGGGATGGGGGAGCTGGAAGAGGGAGGAAAATGACTATCCCTGATTTATCGCGCGTTAAGCAGAACGTGTTGCATGCGGCAGTTTTACGGCCGCGGCGTCGCACACACGCGCGCGCGTGAGATACGTGCAGAGCGGAGAGAGCACACTAACCCGACGGCCGACGCCGACCGGGAGAGTGACCGTGACCCTGGAATACGCTCGCCAATAGAGCGACGGCTCTCTCTCTCTCCCTCTCTTTTCGCTCTTACGTACAAGTGCAAGGTCAATGCAACGGGCAGATTGCCAACTGTTTGCACGTATGCTCGCCCACCCGATCTCCCCCTTTCTCTCTCTATCTCTCTTTCCCCGCTTTTATCGCCGCTACTGTCTGTTTGTCTAAGTAGTTTTGCGCCGCTTGCTCCTTTCTGACGTCCTCTTTCCTCTGGACTTTGCTCTCTTGCAGTTTCGAGAGAAATTTTAGCGCCGGGCAAGCGTGATTTATTATTGACGCCCGCTGCCACTGCCGCTAATTGAAGGCCCGTTATTGAGTTAAGCCTTTCAGTCATTGTCCAATAAAGTGGACTATAACTTTGACTGCTCGTAAAATTAGATTTAAATTGATTTCCGCGAATGCGAGGGTCTGCAATAGACGTCGGCTGACGTAAAAAGACGTTGAGATGTCATTTTTTTCCGCAGGAGATGAAAGCCTTTCCTGTATAATAATTGATGGATTTCAAAGTCGATGCCGACTGATTCAACTTTTTTAGAACTCCGAAATACTCTGCATAATTGGTCCTTTTAGGTGTCGCCTAAAGATAAATTAAGCGTCGATACCTTTTTTGCTAAAAAGTAAAACGAGAATAGAAACTCTTATCATATCGATAAAATCTAATTAGTTACATAATTTATTATATTTCTCAAAAATAGCTTGTCTAAAAATAAAGTGTCTAAAAAAAATTTCGTTCGTTACTCTAGTTTAGTCTCATTCGATTCGATCTTTTACCCACCTATCTTTAACTTTTATTCTTTTTTTATCTCTCTATTTAATTCACTTTTTCACTTTCCATTTCGTTCTTTAATCCTGCATTCGTGTTCGTTCATCCTTGTCTTTATTTGAGATTTGGGAAATTGAAATTCTCAATTGCATCGGTGCATGTTGCCGGCGGCGGCTGATAAGACACGCAAACTGTACCGCGACCATACGGGATTATAAAATCCCGACGATGCTTTTGTGCAGAGTTCGCAATTTCCTCAATCTCGTACTTTTTCTATTGGGTATTGTATCCCTTTCTTTTTACATTTCGTCTCTTTTCTCTAATTCGTGTATCAAAGTAATTTTAAATTACTTTCTGCAGTTTGGCCTTTTGTTGACTTTTTTTTTAACTGCACGCAGAGAAGTCATCTTAATTTTATAAAAGTAGTTTGAAAAAATGTATTTAATTAGGCGTGAATATGTAAACTTGGAAACTCGCGTCAGTTTGCTGTAAATTTAATCTTTTGTAAACTTTTGTTTTCATTGTAGTTTTATACACACTGAACTTGTTTAAAGTTCTTTCAAGTTGAATTAGCTAAAAAGAAATTTTAAATTAAGTTTAAAACACACGTGTGCTCGTCTGAGTGTACGTAAACAGTTTTATTTTAGAATTTAAGTTTTATCGAATGCATATACGAAAAAGATCGCTTGTTTGAAAACTCGTTCCGCGCCGTGCATTAAAAATACTATTTTTAAAAATCTTGAAATTTTTCATCGACATAATCATTTATTATAAAAGTTGTATCTCGAAATGAAATTGAATCAAATCTTTCTTAACAAAATCCTACGCAAGAGTTTTCTATTACAGATAATAAATTAGGATGGTTTCAGTATTGCGCATAATAAATTCTCGTACATAGAAAAGGTAATTTCATCAAAATTCAATTAGGCCTTTAAATTTGAAAGGATAATAACGTGAAATTGTTTTGTAGCAGACAGGAACCCTTTATCCACAAATAGAATACACAATTTATTTCAGAAATTACTTATGCATTCGTATCTCTACGAAATAAAAAGAGCAAGAGATGAATCGAATAGAACGGAATATGAAAAAAGGTAAAAAAATCAAAATATGTATTTCTCAAATAAAGCATTCAACCGTCACATTTCGAAGCGAGTCACGCCAAGGCAATGCGCCAAGGAACTTACGTAAATAAGACAAAAGATTCTCTTAAAATATCGGTCCGACCTTTCTCTCTATGACTTCTCACCTCCGATCGATGTGTCCATCATCTTCTCTCTTCCTTTTTCCGTCTGGCCTTTTTCCTTTCTCTATTCTACTACTTTCTTAAATTGTGCTTGCCAATAAACATCCTCAGGGCTTGCAATTTAAAATTAATTCTAAAACGTTTTTATTACACGTAAAATGTAATTCGTTTCTTGTGTTTAAAATTTAATTAAATTATGCAAAGTCTAAAATTGGTGGTCTTACGTATTTGGTTTTTATTTTAAATTTACTTCGAAAAATTCAGTCATTGCTATTCCTAAAACATTTAGAATTTATTGACTAAAACATTTCAAAACTTGAATAAAATGCGAGGAGCCGATCTGTGACCTACTCAGAAATTTCCCATTTTTAAGCAAATCAGCCAAATTACGCGTGCAGAACGCCACCCTAAAAATATCCATCCCGATAGGTTGATAGGGTCTTTGATCTACGCGCGCCATCAATCACCGTCAAAGGCTCGAATTGATCTCCGTAGGAACACGTTTCACTTCCCACGGGCGCATCCGATCTCGCGAGTCGCGTGCATGAGAAATTCAGCTCCGTGCACAGAAGCGCTCGTTCGGCTCGTCGAAGGAGTCAATCGATAATCGATCGGCATGCTCGGGGCGCAAGGTTCGCGTCCTGCGTCCGCTGACCGTGGCCTTCCTTCCCCTCGGCGGCGGCGACGGCGGCGGCGGCAGCGCGGGGGTTGGAAAAATCGTCGGCTGCCGAGGAACGGAGGTTCAAGGCCGGCGTCGCGACGACGGTTCGAAGCTCTGGGCGTCACTCTGTCTCCACGTGTCTGCCTCGCGCCGCTCCTCTTCCTTCGCTCGCTCGTGCCCCTGGCCGTGGCGATCCTGGCTCTCGATCTTTCTCCGATCCTTGCGGAATTCGGACGAATGTAGCTTCGGCTGCACGTCTTAATCTCGCAACTTTTTATGCAACCTCCACTTGGTATTCCTTCCGCAGACGCGACTTTCTTATCCGCTTTCGGGAAATGAATGGTTCAATTGGTGGTCATCCTACTTTTAGAAGAATTTCTTTTACGTTTATTCCAAGCTAATTTCAGGATGAAATCGGTCTAATTTGTTGAGATAGATTGGGACTTTAATTGTATGATGATTGTTTTTATGGAATGTGATCTAATTTTAGTAAGCTATTTGAGGATAAATGAACTACGTGAAGGAAACGTGAAGAAAATCTGCACAAAGTTAAATATTCGCATTTACAGTGAATCCTCGACATTTATTGGTTAACGAATAGATTCTATCATTCAAGGTTTATCCGATAGGATTTTATACGCTTTTAAAACTATTCAGTGTCGCCATTAAAGCTTTTGAGCCCCTGGGCCAAATTGCCCTCGTGGTCCCTGTAAGGAATTTAATTACCCAAAAAAATGCTAATATTCGGCATTAACCTCTTCTGACCGATGTCCACATACGTGGACAAATATTTATTTTATTATTACTGAAGTTTCCTGAATAAATTGGGTAAACCATTATACATTGCGACGAAATGTCGTGAGGCTGTCCGCGCGCGCAACTCCAAAAAGGAGTTTGTTTATAGGTGCGCATTACGACAACAATCAAGGAGTAACGACCCAGTCGCATATTGTTTTGACTATCATTATTTTGATTTCGAAGAACTATTAAATATTGATTTTATTAAATTGACGTGTCTGCGTACATTTAGATTCTCGTGTGTGAGTGTGAGTATGTTTGTGTGAGTGATTGAGATTATTATAATTGAAAGGCAGTTTCGGTTGAGATATCGGTGTAAGAGGTAGATTTGAGTTTTCGGTGTCTCGTGGAGATTTTGGATGTTTGTGAGGGTGGATGTTCGGGAGTGTAATAATTATAATTGTTGTGGATAATATATCGTTTTGAAAATTGATCGAGTGTTTTGGATTTATTTCTACTCCCTATGCAAATTCGTGTTGATCAGCCCAATCAACTACCGGGTTTTGTTGAATTATAAATTAGTTGTCACGTGCGCGGGCAATAAATAAAAATTATTTAAAACGCACCGTGACAACATATTACCTTATTTGCCCAAAGAACTTCAAATATTAACCATATGAAATTCGTTAAACATAGTTTATTTCATTTTTTAACCCGAAATACAAAAAAAAAAAAAAAAAATAGAAAAAAAGGCAAAAGCTCTATATCTGTAAATTTCATGTTTTTTGGTCAAAAGAACGACAAATTAATGAAAAACAAATTTTTTTAATGATGTATCTATGGTGCCGGTCACAAGAAATTCAATTGCTTCTGATTGCTAATAGAGAAATAAAGTTCGTGTTCTTGTTACCCCTTTTCCCTTATTTATTACACTAATTATATCAATCACGTCAAATAACTGATGTCATTTAAATCAAAATAGAAATAATACGATTCGGTAATGTCAGTCTCTAAGCAAGTTCCATATTTATTAGGAAATGCCAAGTTACGAATGTGCATCGAAAACTGCATACTCTACGGAGGTTTAGTATTTGTTCATTTCCCTTCAGTTTTTATTTGTCAAATAATAATATGAAATAAAAACAGACTCAAATATTGAAAATTTTTATTTACAGATAATATAATCACCTATTAAATCATACCTTTATTATTTTCGAAAGTCACTTCTAATATTTTTTTAATTCAAAATGCTTCTTTTTCTTCAGTAATGGCAGACAATAAAAAGCGCAACTACTCAAATCCGATCTCCTGTTTTTTTTCGTCCTTGTCCATTTCACTCCCGCTGTTTTTCTTTTCTTTCGACTTGCAAGAATCATACCAAAAGCAGCTCGACTGTTTATGTCATATTCTGGCCCCACTTCACGTGCACTCCTGCAATTCTGAAGAATATAATAGATTTTTCTTTAGAGTTCTTGTAAAGCTGTACGGCTGGAGCTTGGAGAAACTTAAAGCAATTTTTAAATCAGAAGAAACATTATAACTGAAATGAAATGTACTTGAGAGGTATTATAAACACCGCACTTTTAGTTTCGATATTTAATCGAAACAATTCAAAGTAAACGTTAAATTGAGAATTTGATTGTTATAAAATTATTTTTTTATGTTTTCAAACCTTTCATGTCGTCAGCAATTAATCACACAATTTTAATTAAATATTTTTTAAGTATAACTTCTTTCACTTCTCTGTAAAAATGCAAGCAAATAATTATTTGTTCTCATCGGTATGCACTGAGGTCGCGCACACTGTGCCTATGGATGATAAACATAATTTAGCAAAGTAGATAAGGGTATTCTCGGTTCAAATTCGAGTAGGCGTTTTAATAGCATGCGCAAGAATGACTGCCGAGAAACTGGATTTTAATTGTTATTATTGAGAGTTGGGATTGAATGCACCAAGATTTATTTGCGTAATAAACATAAATCTTCAAAAATTCCTCTAAGGCCAGACATTTTACACCCTGACGTTAATTGCATCTTTAGCCTAAACTCGTATATTACTGCGAAATGAATTATTTTGAACCTTGAACTTGTTATTTACTGCATAAAACCGTTAAATATGGAAAATCGAGCGAACTCCTCCAAAGTAGAGATAGTTTTTAAAAAAAAAAAAAAGATCACAAATTGAAACAGCCCGTAGATTAAATTTCTCACTTTTTACGGCAATACTTCACGAGCTTTCAGCGCAAAAAAGCCGGGGGGATGTAAACATATAATTCTGTCCGCGTCCTTCCTTGTTTTTTACGCCGAGAATTTATCGCCAGCCTATGCGCGTCCCGTATAAATTACGCCTCCGAAAAATAAATTCCCAAACTATCCGCGGCGTCCGCGTCTACTCGTTTGAAATTGCACATAATCACTCTTTACGACCGGCGTCCGTGAGCGTGAATCGAAGTCGCGAGTGACCAGTCATAAAAGCCGCGGCTCCTTTCAGCGGCGAGCGACTCCCGGCACGTACTTGCAGCTACACGACGGCACGTGCGCAATCACAAAGAGAGCAGCACTTCCAAGGCGCACGCAAATACGGATGCGGGCTGACCCTCATTCGCCGAGAGCAACGTCCTCTCTCTCTCTCTCCGCTCTCTTGCTTTGCCGTGGTGACAACAACGTGTTGCTGCTGGCGTTCGACTGATTGGCACATCGATAACGGCGTACCCTGTCTTGTCTCGCGTGCCGGTCGTGTAGTCTTTATCGCGGTTCTCCACGCCGCCGCTGATTGTACAGCCCTCCGCCTGCGCGTGCGAGTGCAAATGTATAGAGCGCGCCGCACGCGTATCTCGCTTTCATCCTTCAATGTCACGAGCCGCGAGCTTTTGTGTGTAATAATAGACTACGAGCGTTCTCTCTCTCTCTCTCTCTCTCTCTCTCTCTCTCTCTGCTATACTAGCTTTTAACGTCCGCGCTATGCAGCGTTTTAATGATGTTGATTGTTTTTTTTTCATTTTTTTTTTTTTTTAATTCGAGCTCTAATGCCGTTGGGAAGCTTTGCATTTGATGAAGCGGTTTTTGCGAGGGGTACAAGATTGCTTTTGCCGAGTACACTGCTGAGTAGTATAATATTTAATAACTTTTAATGGAAAACTGTTTAACCCATTAACGCGCAAAATCGAATTTTTGTGCACACAATTTCAAGCGCCCAATTCGTACAGATAAAGATAGT
>JAWWEO010009687.1:0-33860 GCA_035582975.1 Ormyrus labotus
TTTTACACGGTAACTCACCTCAAATTTTATTCAGTATATTCTGTAAGTTCTAATGAGTATTTTTAACTAATTTTTAATATGGTCTTGGATAAATAAAAAAACTATAGAGCTATCTTAAAAATTTATTTTTACAGCCGATAAAGCATCGCGCTTTAAAATCTTTATTTTAGGATTGTACATCGAGAAAAAATGAACCGGCGCCGCAGTCCACTTACCTTGTATTTTTTTATAAGCATGTCCCGGCCCAAGTTGTAGAGGAGATAGTCCATACTAGGTTTGTAGCACGCGAGCGTGTAGTCATAATCGAACCCATAAACCTGCACCTCCCTCAGGTCCAGCTCGTTGCAGGCGAAAACGCCGCGCGGATTGACGTCCTGCGGCAGTTTTTTCGCTGGGGGTCGGCAACAAAAAACAGAGAGGGTCCAATTAAAGCGGATTGCTTTCTCCGATACGCGGCCGCATACAATGGGACGCCTCGTCGCGAGTGTGTCGCTTCTTTGTGATTCGGTTATATACGAGGCGAGAGAATTTGGGTGATCGAAGTAGTAGTGTGCTGTTGTAAAAATATGGGAGTTTGTTTCGTCGAAAAAACGCGCAATTAAAATATGCAAAGGAACGGAAGCTGAGTGACTGCCCGTGTATAGGTCGATATATTCTGCGGCTGTAGCAAGGCGTGTCTGAACGCGCCTGGAATGTATCTACTTTCGCCGCACGGATAGATATCATATCGATGTTTGTTCCTTTTTTTTCGAGGCGGGTAGTTTTTTTTTTTTTTTTTTTTTTTTTTGTAAGGCAACTGACCAGTCTGTCTGATATTTCGAATGCCATACATCAATTAGTTAGGCGTTAAACAGCAAAGTGAAAAATTCGAAAGTTTAATGTACAACTTTTGATGCTGTTCGTAGCGCCTCTTCTATAAGTAACTCCCAAAATTGCTTTGATCGTATTTATAAATAAAGGGCAATGTTACCCGTTAAATTTGAAATAAACATGATAGTATCTATTATTAGCTTCATACGAGTTCGTTACAAACACGTTTTCATAACGTTACTTCCACCCCCGGCCATTGAAACAAATCGTCGTCTCATCAGAAGCATCAAGCCCCGTCGGGACAGAAAAAAAAATATTTCTGGCAAGCTCCCCGGAGCGCGTCTTCTTCCGCCGCCAACTATCTTTCTCTCTCTCTCTCTCTCAGAAGTCGCTCGATTGACATTGACCGCTGTTTGTGGACAGCAGCGATCATCTCGCGATCGCGCGATTCGAAGGTGTGCGCGTGCGCGCGTCGTCGCGCTCGATCCCCAGTGACACAGTTGCGCGCGCCGCTCGGGAGCATGCGCCCATACGTCGTACACGTGCGGCGGATCGTCGTCGGCGCGTCGTCGTTTCGTCGAAAATTTCGTTATAGTCGCGTCGCTCGTCTCTCCCTCGCCGACGACGGCCGAGATCTATTTCCGTCCCGCGTAATTATTCGTCGCGCGAGCGAGGCTCGTTATGCTCTCCCTCGCAGCTGCTCTCTCGGTGCACTTGCACACTCGGCCTTTCGAGGAGCGACGAGAGATAATGCAGCAGCCGACGCGAGCTCTCCCACGTGTTCTCCATCTTTCTCTCTCTCTCCTACCGGGTGTCCGCTCGGAAAGCGGGCTCGCGGCGAGCCGCTCGATAAGCTATATATTGCCTTTCTCTCCGCCCGCATCGACCAAACACTTTGTATTCCGGCCATGTAAACCACTGTGGTACAACGAACTAGAAAAAGCCACGAGCGACAAACGTAACTCTGCCGAAAAGCGCGCGCGCGCGTGCACACCCAGTAGAGAGAGCCGCGATATCTGCTGGTACTCACACTTGCACTTCTCGAGCATCTTGGCGTAGCTGCGGCGCATCTGGTCCTTGCTGTAGGCGTGGGCCTCGAGGCTGAGGCCCCGCGCGAGGTGGACCCGGGCCCCATCGCGCCGATGACTCCTGAGCAGGGGCTCGAGGCAGAGCAGCAGAGTCGAGCGGCGGCTGCCACGGAGCTGCTGGTTGGCCCGCGCAAACGACATGACGGTCACGCGGCGGATGGCGCTGCGACGCCGAGACGGTCTCTCTCCCCCGATGAGCGAGCGAGCGAGTCTATCTGGCCGTCCTTGTCGCGCTGCAACTACTGCCCGCGCGCGTGCGTACGGTGTGTGCGCGCGATGTCGGCTCGAGCGAGCGAGCGAGCGCGGATTCTAACGAGATTTTTTAGCCTTTTCGGATCGAGATTTTCGAGCGGCTTTTCGTGAGAGAGAGAGAACGCGAGTGAAAGGGAAGGCTGGGAGGTGGAGAGGGAAAAGGTGAGGGCCCGCGAACGCGGGGGTGGAGCGCGGGAGGGGCGCCGAGAATAGCGGCGCGATTTTAAATTAGACGGATTGAGAAAGGGGCTCGTTGTAGAGAGAACGCGTATTTATAACGTGTATTTACATGTCTGTAAATTGTCTCTAAAATTATGATGCTTAAATTCTAAGCGCTCTCGGGCGGGAAATGAGTGATTTGTTTTAGAACAATGGAAGTTAATGGTCTTTAGTTTATGAAATGACAATTGAGTACTCATTGATTTAAATTATGTAGTTCTTTAAATGATTACTTTTTTTATGAAGATTTTCGCTTTTGAATCATTAAATTTTAATACCTAAGATAAAATTAATTTATGTTATCTTAAAAAGCGTAATTTCATCTTATCATAATAAGAAACAAACGTAAACAGCTTCTAAAAGCCATTTCCAGCATTGGAAGCGCATTTTTGCGCAAATGAAAAACAAGTATTCAGTTACATTATCCATTATACTCGTCGGAAGCGCCTCAATGTAATCAATACCTTACCGTAGAGTGATTCCTTGAGAGCTGAGGATAGAAAAGAATCCAACAACATTCAACCTTCGGCTTCATTATTTCTCGTTTCGTGCTCGATAATTGTCTTACTCAGCTTCGTTCGCGCAAAAAAAAAAGGAGTAAACGCACGCAATATTTATCGGCGATAATTGAAAACTAACGAGAATCGCGACTCTTTTTATTAAAAAAGTTTAGTCGGGGCCTCGCAAAGCAATAAAAAGCAAGCACCTCATTTTCTAATAAGCTAAAGAACCTCTCCCCCAGTCAATAAGTTTAGAAGAATTTCAATAAGCTCCAGTCTCAAATATACGAATCTTCTTCATAAACTCCTCTCGACTCGGAATCCATTTACGATAGTGCACTTGACGTACAAGTCTAGGCTAGCGCCCCGATCCCCAAAGTTACGGAATTCGGCGTAAGCCTTTACTTATGGGGGCCTCGTATTATGCTGAATTTCATGCTATTTCCACTGAATTCCAATAGCCGCCCGATGCCGAACTTTCCTCGGAGTGCCTTGCAGGAGCCTCTCGATTGCAATTGAAAAATATTAAATGCCCCGCCGATGGGGGGGGGGGGGGGATTAACATAATCAATACACGACGAATATTTTTCCCATAATTCGCGAGATATGGCCTCGAAGTGTAATGTCATTTGCATGGAAGTGTAATAAGCGGATTCCGGGGGCCGCGAAGCTCCCCCGAACTTTTTTATTGCTCAAGTTCTTACTTAATTTAGTCGATCGCCTTATTTACTCTGTAGATTGCTTACGTCGTCCGCAGTTTTTACGGAGATTTATGACGTTTAAACTTTTATAACGTTTAAACCCCAGTTACTCGCATCGCCCACTTTTTTCGTTTGCGAAGAGTTTTAAAGTCGCGGCTGGTTAATTTGTAAAAAGACTTATCGTTTTGACTTACTAAATTAATGATAGTTTTAATTAAGAGTTGTAGTAAATTTGCTTGCTTTCTTTTACCGTTAAAATGTTTTATTTTAAATCTTGAGAAAATTATGAGGAAAAACTTGCAAAATATGTTTTCGCGTTATATGTATATTAATTGATTCTAATTGCAATTATTAATCTAATGATTACTCGATTTAGACGTTCTTGGGAATATTTTTCTGCATACCTTCAAAACGTGTTTCTTCCTCTTTTATCGACATACATTTTTCATAATAAATTTTTAACAACGACTACACAGCTAGTAATTACACGTTTTTAAGCACACATTTATTACAGTTCATTAGCTTAATCCACATTTGAAATGAGTCAGCCGATTCGTCTCAGAAATTCGCATCGATACCCTAATTAGTTCGTAACAATGCTCCCAGTCAATAAATCATCTAACTATTCGCGGACCACCACCGAGCTTCCATCCAAAGTCGAAAAAAAAGAAACGGAACGGAAGTGAAAAAAAGAAGGCTAATATTCTGATTTTTCAATTAAGATCAATTCCCGATGCGAAACTCCGCCGATGAAAGGCTCGAGATACGCCGGCGGAATCGCTTTTAAACACATAAAAGCGACCCCCGCGGGGCCGCCGATATTCTCATCAGGCGTTCCGTATACAAGTGTTTACATGTGCCACGTACAGGCGGGATTCCAGGTCAAATTAACGAAACTTTAAACGCCCCAGAACTTTGACAGTCTCGCGGGCTTGATGATAACGACGAGAGTCGCGGGAGAAGCGCGCGGATTTAATATATATATACTTTTGACGCGGCCCGAAATTTCATTCTTCTCGCTCTTTTGTACGGCGGTGTGTTTATGCAAATATTATCAGCAATTTCGATATATGCGTCCGTCGGCTGGATGTATTTATTAGAATTTTATGGAATATATATCAGTTGGAAAGTGAAGCTGAATAAGTAGCCGGGAGTATAACAGTGATTTAATTGAATTCGAAGATCGCGATAAATCTTTTTTAATACGTTCTGTCGTGTGTGTAAAATATGCTTTAAGATCGAACGCCATTGCGTGAATATTGAACAAAAATTATTTGCGTAAAAATGTTAATAATATTTAGATTGATATTTCAATGTTATTGTCATATGTAATCTATGCTTGTTGAAATAATGTAAATAAAAAAAATCATTAGAATATTTTAGAAATAATCAGTTTTATGTAGATTTTATCTTTAAAAAATCTACTTTATCTCACTGGTAAGCAAAGTGTAAATAAGTATAACTGTTCGATATGTCAACAAAAGGTTTTTGTACTTAAAGGCTGAATACATGAAATTTATCAAATAAAATAGTACTTTTTTAGGTCATATTTTTATTTATTTCTCGTTTCAAACTCATTTCAATACTTCAATCAAGTAGTATCAAATATCCTTTTAAAAAGTTAAATCTTTCTAGCCGAGTTGCTAGTATTGAATTACAATTGATTCTACTACAACAACATTCATAAAAAAGACATCTTACACCTTTTAAGGTTGAAGTCAAGTAGTTGTCACTGTTTTTGTAAGGCTATTTGGGAATTTATAGGAATTGCCTTTTCAGTTTGGAAATAATGTAAATACTTAAAATAATAAGTAATCGTGACTTCTAAATTTAGTGAAACTAAAAGAGATAATAAGTGGAATAAAATATGATAATGCATAAAAACTTTTAAATGTGTTATGAGGCCTTAGTTTCACATAATAAGCAGTATTTTTATTCATAATATTTACATTAACTTTCTCACGAACTTTATGAAAAGGATAATAGACTAGAATTATTACTGCCGGCTAAATTTTCTACTCATCATAATTTTTAACAAAATTCTGTTTATTGTTTAATAACTAGCTCTGACTTTAAGAAAAAATTCTCAATAAAATTTCATCTTTACGACTTTTAAGCCTGACAAGTTTAATTATTTTATTTTTAAAAAGTCGAACTAGAGAGCGTTTTTCAAAGCAATTACGTTGTTCGAAAACGTATTTTAACTGAAATACATAGTTTTGAAATCTTTTCTTTGAAGCAATTCTTTACAATTTATGTCAAAAGTAAAAGTTTTTCATTGCAGAAGTGTCATTTGTAAAAATTATTCCAATTTATCTCTCAATGTTTATGACATGTCATAATAATAACATAAATATTACTCAGATTGATTAGATGAACATTTTACTATATTTTTTTACGTTTTATACGGTTTTAAATTTCGAAATTAGCTATTCGGCACGAAAACATCTCAAGTCCTTGAATTAATTCAAATTTATTGTAATCTCTCTGTCATTGATAACATCAGATTAGTATGCATATACATAGATAAGGCTGCAATCAGATGTAACATCCCGTATATTGTGAGTCAGTTGCGTCACAAAAGCAGAGTGAATAACACGAATGCCAGTATTTACGTTTCTGTAACAGCGATAAGGACGTATTAGAACATGTGTGTATATAGATGAATGATTTTTCTGTTTAAACATCTGAAAAGAATACGGAATTCGGAATTTCCAATTATTTTTTTCAATTTTTTTTTATTATATCCTTACACGTTACTATTGTTAATTGAAGACTGAGGTAGTTAAAAATGTTTTCAAAATTCCTCACAAAATCGGAACGGCCTCCTAGACGCGAAACTTTATATATACGTCGTTGTTTATTTTCAGTCTCTCTTATCGGCACACTATACGCTAAGCGGAAATAAAAAACAGTTAATTCCCTCCTCAAGTTCGAACAACTCGTGCTTGCAGCACTCGAAAGAGGTGGGCGCCGCGGAGCCTCTTAATAATTCACGTTCCCGCAAGCAGACGCGCGTTTGCGTAAGGTGGCGTATATACACACACGCCGTGCAGAAAAAGAGGATCAGCCCGCTCGGGAAGAGGAGGAGGAGGTTGTCGTCGAGCACGACAGGCCCGCGGCGGTGGCACATCGACATCGAGTTCGCTTACACACAGGTAGCGGCGACGCTCGCCTGACCCAATTGCCTTAATCTAGCAGCTCCGCCGCGGGCTCACTTACACATCTCCGAACCTCTCTCTCTCTCTCTCCGATCCTTTTTATCACTCGCACGTCGAATGATTGATCTTCGCGAGATTATTCGCCGGCGCTGCGTAAATAATAGCCCGCTCGAAAGTCGCTGAATTCTGACAATGACAAGTTGCCCCGGGAGGGAGATTAAATATTGCTATCGGCGGATTATCTCCGCGTTTCGGGCTCGCGATTTGCAGGCGGTTCAACTTGGCTCCGTTTCTTCGGGCTTCGAGAGTTTTACAGCTGCTTGTGGGATGGATAAATATATTTGTTTGTTATAAATATTTTTGCACGCTAGAAACGCGCGAAGAATTAATCTCGTTCTGTTATCGCTCAAGAAGAGTGCGGTGTTTCCTGCACATTAAATAATATTGAAGTAGAATAGCGCTCGTTTGGGGATAAATAATGGTGGGAACGTGTTGTAAAAGGTAATCTGACAAGGTTTGCCTTGTACGTTAATCTAACTTTCAGCCTTTCACAGTTAAAAACCTTATTATTAAAGAATGCGATCGCGAATATTGTGTCAAATTAAAAATTGATGCGGAAAATTATTACAAAGAAATACAAACTTTTAAAAATTTTATTTGATTTAAAAAAACAGAATTGTCGATGAAGCCTCAATTTGTCGCAGGATAATATCGAAAAGTGCAGTACCCAAAGTTCCAGCTTGTTCTCACAGGAAGAAGGATGAACACTACACTGCAATAAATTTTGATAAATCACCATAATTTACCATATTGTCGTGTATAACGCGCCAAAGGTTGCGGGAAACATTTTTATATCGACTTGTAAATTTTACGAGCTGACCCGCTAAATTTATGAAATTTATTGTTGCATCTCAATTAAAGTAAACGTTATACCGTACGGAATTGTTTAAGAGATGTTTGTTTTGTCAGCGCATGAATAAATTCCTGTTTCTATTTCAATCCAAGCTTTTGTCTTGCCAATATTGCTTTAAAGTTTTAGTGGATACATTAATTTTAGATTTTCCAATTTTGAAATACTGAAAAAGGAATTTAATACGATTAATTCCTTTTTCTAAATATTACAAGAAGTAAAAACAGTGAAAATTAGTGCACGCATTTTTTTCTATAGATATATATTGATAAAACTCCGAAATAAAACCGGTATTTATACAGAATTATGAGGAAATTAAATTTTATTAAATTTTATTATTTATTATCTATACGCTTTGGGTTACTTTTATATCTTAATTATCTGGATAAAATTTATAAAAAAATTAAAATGCCATGAATCATTTTCATAACGGTATTCATCTATGAATCTGTGAATCATTTTCATAATGGTATTCAACTATGAATAATAATATCCAAAAATATTGTGCCTTCATTCAACTAATTACTCGACTAACTACAATTTTCATGAAAAAGTGAAAAATCCTTTTCCTAAAGTAAAAAGTGAAAAATCTTGACTTAAAGCGACGCTTTATCAACAAAATAGTTTACTTCTACGTTTGAAAGCAATACAAGTCTACAAGTAAACAGCAAACTAATATAAAAAGAAACTCCAATGAAAGCTTATTTCACAGCCCATTCCCATTATCTCCTCTGTCCAATCCTCCTCCACGATTGATTTCTCGCTTTCAATCAGCACCTCCTCAACACCCACAATTACACAGTCTATATAACCGATACCCTCTCAGACGTCCGAAAAAGCTCCCGGTGGCGATTGCGTAACTCGCCGGCCGGCGGTTTCTTGCGGCCGCAACGAAAGCCGAACGAATCGCGGCCGTCGACGAGAGTCCCTCCGAAAAAAGCGCCAGTCGAGCGCGTCTATTGGATTAGCGTGTTCGTTCGCGGCAAAACCGAGAAATCCCGAGGCGGCGCGTGCAAGCTGCGCGGCTGCCCGGATTATTATTATCGGTGCACAATGAAATTACGGCCGTGTAATTGCGGACGGCAAGAAGACGGAATGGAGTGCTTTGCGCCGCTGCCTCTGTTGATGCGCAACGCAACGATGGAGTGAAAAAAATAGAGTTTACGTAGCGAACGATGAAGGCTGAAAAAAAAAAAAGAAAGAAGAAGTGCGAAATGGAGCAGATTCGAATAAAATTTCGATGAAAAATCAAAATTGTAACGCTTCGTTAATCGCAGGCAGTTTCGGAATCTAAAATTGAATAAAACCGGGCAGTAAACTGGTCGTTATAAATATCCGAAACGCCAACTTTGTATTTCATTTAAATATCATAAATACTATATTAAGTCGTATAGAAAGCAACTTTGAACTATATTTCCACCATCGAGCGTATCATTAAACGATCGCGACACGATTCAAATCTAAACTAATTTGCCCTGGTTTTCCGCGCGGAGAGCCAGCAATTAATGCAGTTTCTCCCGATGCGGAATTCTCGAAAGAAGCGAATGTATCGCTTCGACTCGAGATCGCCGCGCATCCGTGAGATACTTCTCATGTATGTACGCGCGGCCGGATCGCCGAGTTAAATCTTGTCGTTCGGCGTATGAAACTGAAATTGAATCGCGTAAACTGTGTCAATCCGCGCTTACTCTTTAAATGCGAGGCATGCAGGGAGTTTTTATGATGTTTCGAGGGGCTTTTTTGCATATTTAAAAATCGAAATGCAAATCGATAGAAAGCGCGGTATTAATCAATGTATAACGCTTAAAGTGAAATATCATTGATTTTTGAAAAATCTTGGTTTGTCAAGGTTTAAATTCATTTTCAAATGTAAAACATATTATTATACTTAAGGGATTCATTATTGCAAGTTGAAATTTACGTTAAAAATATGCGAAAGACTTAAAAGCCAAGACGTCTGCAGTTTTTTGCCCTCTGACAAAAAGTCATGCACAAAAGCCACCTCTCGAAGAAATAAATAAACCGAAGGAAAGCCGGGCAAAAAGAATAAGACGCGCGTGCACAATAAGACTTACTGACCTACGTATAACCCGGCAACAAAGGAAAACGCGCGTGGAGAGAGAGTTTCCACGCATAAACAATCCGAAACCGCTCGCCGGAATCCCGCGGGCAACAAAAAACTCCGTCCTTAATTGCATCGGATTCATTATAATCAGCGCGGCTGGCATTTTTCCGCGGCTCGAGAGCTGCCGCGGCCTGTCGCCGCGCGAATATGTAAAGACAATGGCCGCCGACGAGCATCGAATCAGCCGGTGGAGAACCAACCGCCAGTCGTTTACGCAGCTAGTCGTGGGAACGGAAAGTCTCGTTCGTTAACCTCGAGTGGCGTGTGTAGGACCCGCGCGCGGCTCTATTATAGGGACGATCTGCTTTTCTTCGGATGCCTAGACGCGCGCTTAATTGCGTTTTTTCGCCGCGGCGGCCGATCGGCTGTCTACAGTGTCGAGGCTTTGAGAGAGAGAGAGAGAGAGAGAGAGAGAGCTATTTTGTGCTGCTGTTTCTTCGTCTCTCGTTTGATGGGGCGAGAAAAGGGGAGAAGTTTTGGCGTTCGCGAGCTGATTCCAGGCGGTTTATTGCTCTTGGAATGGGGTTTGTTTGATTATTCTGAGGTAGATTGACAATTAACCAAAGCAAATGTGCAACGTCTTTTCTTCTTCGCTTGAACGAGTCTCTTCAAATTTTAGTTTTTAAAGGGAAGAAATAGTGAAAAAATTCCAAAATGTTTTTAAATCATTCTTCAAAATGAAAATATGGGCATTATTTAATTTAGTATTTTAAAGAAGATTGGCCGCTTCTTTTTACATTTGATTCGATTTCATTTAGACTTGTCGAAGGAGGATTTTTAGAATTATTATTAGTTGAGAGAAGAGTTACATTTAGAAGAATCCAATTAGCAAGAATAAATTAAAAGAGTTAGAAATAATTAACGATATACAAATTTACTTCTTGATGTTATTGATTGTCCTTTTTTGCATTGAATTGAACGCGCCATAATAAATCAATCGTATTTGAATAATCAAGGTCTTTGGATTATTATCAATTCCATAAATATTTATTCCACTTATAATAATATTTATAAATTTCATAATACGAATTAAAAGGATTGTAGAAATCAGGAAACGGGTATTAAGGAGGCTGTGTTGTCTGGATTCCCGTAAACATTGAATTTATTTTGCGCAGAACTAGGCGTCACGATTTTTTCCTACCCGATCAGATTAGATACCGGCGTTCCATAAATTAGTAAACTCGATAATACATCCAAACGCAAAACTTTAATATTTACAGTCGCTCTACCTTCCTTTCAATTCAGAGCAATTTTCCAATTTTATCCCCTCATCTCCGCCAAAAACCAGAGCCGGGATCAAAAACGAAAACCCCCGCAAACATTCGACGAGAGGCACGTCCCGGAAATTGATTCCGACGGTGAGGCTCTCTCGCACGCAACAACAACCGGTCTCCCGGGTCGCGAGCGGCGCCGAAAAATTTAGCGAATCAATCACCGAACTTCGCGCGGGCGCTCGCAGTTCTCCCAGCGTCATCGCCTGTTACACGCGCAAGGTGCATCTCCGCCCACGCGGTCTCATTAATACAACGCTCGCCCGCGGCCGCCGCGCGGGAGAAAGAAGCGCGCACGTATACAACGCTATAGCGGCGGGGGTATCGAGGCGGCGTATAGGAGGAACGCAGATCGCCGCCGGCGCTGTTCCCCTGACCTACTCCGAGTCGTCGTCGTCGTCGTCTTCTTCTTCTTCTTCTTCTTCCTCCGTGGCATGCATGTGTACCTGTTCGGATTCCAGCTCCGCGCGCCGTCGTCTCTCTCTCTCTCTCTTTCTCGCTCCCGCGACGCGCGCGAATTCGCCGCGCGCGATGCGTGATGCCGCGCGGCTTGTTTTTCCGTCCGACACGCCTCGCGAGCTGATTTGCCGGGGCATTTTTCGGTAAGTGGACTTTTTGCAGGCGAGCGATGCTGCTCGTCGCGAGTAAAATGTCCCCTCGTGTCGGGAGTTTCGTGGAGTGCGGAGGTTGATTAGTATTCGGGGCCTTTTGGGCCCGATTTCGATGGACTCGATGCAATTCGTGATTTTGTTGAATGTTGAATGTTCACTTTGCTTGACTGTTCTATTTATTTTATTAGATTTAAGTAAAAAAAACTTTTCAAGACTCAAAAACGTTAAAGTAAATCAAAATCAATCGTTTCAATAAAGTAAACAAGATTTTCCTAAATTCCGTCCTGCATCGCTCACTGGACTCATCGGTGAGATCACAGACGTATACACTTCATTCAGTCCCTTACACGAAAAAAAAAGGACGTTTACGACCCCCCAAGCCCGAGAACAACTCTCAATCTACATATATGCAGATGCACTTCCTCGCGGCAGAAGCAGCCTTTTTGCGGCCGCGCTGAAAAGTGAATTATCGCGGGTTTTATGCGCGAACAGGCTGCACGCTCGGCCGATGCGCAATAACGCGTGTTTTTGCCGTGGCCGCGGATTTCCGCCTCGCTTAATTTTGATTTATGGCTCGAGCTCAAAAGGCTCGCGCCCGATTATCGATGACTTCTCGCGCTGTTACAATTAATTTATTTCGCCTCGATTTTACGGCCGATTTTTGTTTGACAAACTTCTCGATTTGCGCCCCGGGTATATATACATGTTTCGCCGCGCTTTGACGGATCGTTTGTCATTGTTTTTACAGATTGGTTATCGGAAGGCGCACGAAAATGTCTGCGCGTACGATCTTTGAAAGAAATATCGTTTTCAGATCGAAATTATTCATTCGAGCTTGTTAGTTAAAGCGGTTATTAGATTAGTCATTGAATGAAGATAAGTCAAGAAGGCGACCCACATATCGGTTTTTCAAATTGAAATATTCCAGATTAACTTGCAAGCGATCGATTAAACTTCAGTAAAAATGCATTACGTTTCTTCGAGAAAAAGAGCTTTCGACGTCGAAACCGACGCTAATCGCTTGCAGAATCGAATGTCCATCGAAGCCGAAAAAAAAAGAAATTTCCTTTTACAGCCGAGCGAGGCAGGAAGCCTCCAAACTGGGCCAAAACGTTATCCGGCTGACCCGACAACGAAATCGACGGAGAAAAAAAAGGCTAACCGGCGCATGCTAATTAAAGAAACTCTCCTACCTGGGCCCCAGTCGTCCTAAGCCTTATTCGTCGAAGCAACGATCGCTCGGCTTCGCTTAACGAGAGAGGATCGAGAGAGAGAGAGAGAGAGAGAGAAACTCGCCGATCGACCCGTCAGGGTTGGAAGTCGGAATCGAGTCCGGGAATTTCCGTTTTATATGCCGAAAAAATTCGGAGGCGTGGCCGATATTTATGAATATATCTGGAAGCTCGAACTTTAGGAATTTGTTCGCTTTACAAAGCTATGCGATTACGCATCGAATTAATAAACGTAGATCGAGCATAGATCGTCGTTTAAAAGCCAGCGTGGCCGTAAATAAAATCGTGGCAACGGAATGCAACCCAAATCGATCACGTCCTTTCCCGAAATAAATCAGCTTATCAATCCTTCAAGAAAGAAATCACGCGTTGTCGCTCCGCTTCATCCTCAAATTTTCGCTCGAAAAAAAGGCACCGAGAGCCTCCTCTTTAATCCACTTACCGTCCGCGCGTCGACTCCAATAAAAATCCCCGCGGAGCGATCGCCCGTGCGTACTAATATTCCGAGCGCGGCGAAAAAAAAGAAAAAGAAAACAGCCGCGGAAAGGAAGAGATGATGATCGGGGAAAAAAAATGCACCGACGCCAAACGTATAAGTACGCGCGAGCGGAGTCATTGACATTCCGCGGCGCGGCCCAGCCTTGACCCGCTTGTAGACAGGAAGCGACGATGGAACGCGGCGAATCGCTCGGAGATGATATCCCTTTGTGCGACGACGCTTCGGAACGTATACACAAAAACGCTGACGTAACCGAAGGCGCAGGAATGGGGAGCGCCGCTTTTTCGGGCCTCGAACTTTCTTCGGCGCGGGAGGTTTTGTGGCGGCTGAGTTTTCACGCCGAGGAAAGTGTGGAGTAATGCGGAGGAGGATAGTTTTTTTTTTCGTTCTTTTTTTCGTTTTGTTCGTAGGCCGTAAAAAAAGAGGTAGCCCCCGAGTGCTTACCGAAGTAGCTACTGACTTTGAACTTTTTCCATGTCACGCTACGAGCGATTGAGCCGAGTTGGTTGAAAAGTCGATTTTAATTAGAGAAAAGTAGAAATCGAGTAGTAGTGGTGTTTTACGGTGGAAAAGTAATTTTTAAGGTAAAAATAATCAATTTCGAGATTGAAATCTGGTTAAAATTGTTATTTAGATATTTTAATCTTTATATAAATTTGTGATGAAACTATGAGCACGGATGATATATTTTATTTTCTATTTTAATTAATTATCTTGGTAAAATTGTTTCTCATTATTTTATTATTTGCACTTATCAAAACTTGAATCTTCCAGTAACAATATCCATAAATTAAATCACTTCCGTTATAAAAATTGCATTTAATAGTGTAGAATAAAAGTAGTTCAACTACCAAAGACGAGAAGCTAATGTTTCCAAAAAAAAAAACAAGAAAACAAAAAACCCGCAAACAAAAAAACTAAATCGTAACACGAAAGGCCAGCTTATTTATTTGCATTCCCACGTACTCTCTTTTCCCAGCGCTCGGCCTCGACACGAAATAAGCGCCAAATAAAGGCAGACCCGCGCGCGTCTTTATTATCTCGTTAAATAGACGTTTCGATCGGGCCGAGTCTCTCTCTCTCGGGCCGCGCGGCGCCGCGATAGCGCAGCGAAATCAGCCGCCGTGTACCGTTGAAGGAAAGGAGAGCTGCTATGCTCCCGCGTGTCAATGAAGCCGAAACCTCTCTCTCTCTCTTTCGGATTATAAACGAGCTGCTTTTTTTTTCGTACGCGATGCCGAGCGAATAAACGATGCAACGCATCGACTCGAGGAAACGCGCGGCGGTTACCGATATCGAGCCTCGGCTTATCTAATCGGAGCGCGATCGACGATCTATGGATCGAAAAATCGGTGGACGTGGATTTATGTGCGGCTACGCGGAGAGGTGGCGCGTTTTGATTAGGGGTATGTTTGGCGATTTTTTGCCGGATCGCGGAATTAATGGATTTTGTAGATTGCGGGGATATTTTATTACGGCTTAATCGGCCGGTAAACGGTCGAGTTTACTTGCGCAATCGTTAAAGGCCGAAACAGTTATTTCGCGCGTTTTCCAAAGACTTTATTATTTTGCCGAACTATTTGCAGTGTAGATTAAACGCGAGTTTTAGGTTGCCTTGGAAAGAAAAAGAAAGTAACGCTTAATAAAAGCGAATTGGATTCAAAACCGCAAAATAAACTGGATCTATAAGGCAGACTACTTCGAAAGAAAAAGAAAGTATGCCTTCTATATTTGTCGAAGAACTCGGCGAGGCCGGGCAAGAATTATTAAAATTTGAGGAATGTCCCAGTTACATACTTCCCAGGACTTATGACGTTTTGCATTTTTTACTCGCCTTTTACCGCCTTATTACTTCTCAACTCAAACAAGCCATAGGCCATATCTTCCCGGTATTTTCGGCCGCTCTCGCAAGTAGGTACTAATTCGACGCGATCGGCTCGCGTATTCTTCTAAAATATCCTACGGTAACCGACGCGTAACTCGTCCCAGAAGAAGCCTGTCCCCTGGCTTCTCGTCCGATCTCGCTTCGAGTCACCGGATAGCCGGGCATTTCAGCGGAGCCGGCACCTCCCCGCGCGCACGCACTTCATACCTACGGCAATTACTCAATTACTCCATCGGCCGAGACCTCGATTCCTCATCCCGCTCTTGGAATACACGTATCTATCGGATATCGGGCAATTAGGTCGTAGCCGTATGTTCTCCGAGAGGAGAGGAGTATATATATAAGCGATCGCGTCGCAGCCGATTACCCGAAAGCCGCTCATTGTTGCGTGTGCGCGGACACGCGTTCTCGTATATGCAAGTGAATCCGCGGCGCGGACGGAGAGAGAGAGAGAGAGAGAGAGAGAGAGGTAGGGAGAGAGGATGTGTAGGTAAATCGAGGAACGGATTGTGTATCGAGAGAGCCATGGACCTTGCGAGCGGTCAAAGCCGTGGCCTACTTTCTGGCCTCGAGAGCGACGCCGGAACTTTCTCCTCGAGCGGACGAGGCGCACCGCCGCGTATATATATATGTATACCTTTACTCACGCGCGTTCCTCGAGCGAGGAGAGCTGTGGAGAGAGCAGCCCTTTTTACGCTCCGACGATGGGTTTTCGGCCGTTTTCGAGGCGAACGCTCATTGTTAGTTATCGAGGGGTGAAACGTGTTTTAGCGGTGTTAAGCAGTCGAGTTGTAAGAACAAGTTTAAAAGCACGAATGATTTCATTTGCCTTAAAAATATTGATCCTCGAAAAACTGTTATTGCGAGGGGGCGCAATTTATTTTTCAAGAAACGACCATATCGACTTCAGTTTTCTCGATTAAAACCGTAGACCCGAGCTAAAAATGAATTTTTCCCCGAAAGAGGCTTGAATTTTCCAAGCGCCGAAGCGTGTCCGCGCATAAATAAATGTTTAAACCAAGCGCTCGGGGGAAAATATAAACGCCGGGCTCTGTAAACTAAAAAATGCACAAACGCCCATTGTCGACTTCGCTCGCCGTCCGCGACACTTGTTAAAATATGCAAGGTACAGCAGGAGGCGAAAAGAGCGTAGAAAGGGCAGTTGCGGAGCATCGCCTACATCGAATCGGCCGGCTCTCACGCGTATATATGTACACTTTATGCACAATGGCCGCGCGGCATTCTTGTTCGGAGCAGGAATTCCGCCGGTTAAAGACAATTGAAATGCTGCGGTCTCTCTCTCTCTTTCGCGTCGTTAAATAAACGGTATTCGATATCGCGCGTAAGAGCTTCTCGCTTTTTCGCGGAGCTTATTACCCGAGAGGGAGCGTTTCTACATGCGTTCTCCTCGCTTTGTCGCGTACGCACATTCGACGAAAGTGCATTATATGTTATATGCGCCGTGATTGGCTGCGGTTTTCTCCTGCGGTTCGCGTTAGATTATATACATAAAGCCGGCGAAGCTCGTAAATCATTGAGACATTAAAAATCTAATTCGATCAAGTTTTTTAATTCCATTAGGAGCCCTACTTTCAAGGACACTGCACGCCCGTTGCCGAAATTAAAAGGAAACGAGTCGCGGACAAGTCTGCGCGTATACTCGGTTAATTACGGACGCGAAAAAAGTCGATCGAGTCGTATTATTCGCGTGGCCCGGTACACATTCTTTCGCAGCTGCGCCTTTTTTCGCGCGACCATATCGTCACCGGTTTATATTATGCATGAACTAACTGTCCGTAATGAGGAGAGAGAGAGAGAGAGAGAGAGAGAGAGAGAGAGAGAGAGAGGAAGAAAAAAAATTCGGCAAAGCCGGAGGAGCGGGAATGCTTTTTGTAACGTAAAGCCTCTCGGCGCGTCGAGTCTCTGTTAAATTCATAATTAATCCGCGAGGAAAAAATCGCTCCGAGCGGAGACGATATTGCACGTGGCTCTCTTTTTTTTTTGTCAATGGATCCGACGCGCCGTTCCCTGATTCTTGGAGGATGGCGCGAGTTGAATAATTATTGTTTGCGCAACGCTCTCGGGAAATTGCAGTTATGTAAACTGTACGTCGAGCTATATAGTAATTCATTGTCAAGCAAAATTGCATCATTAAAATGTAAGAATTTTTATTTAACAAACAAGCAGTATAAGCAGTTTGTAAGAACGAAGGAAGTTTCATTGCGCGAAAGCCGCGATTTACGAGCCGAATAGTTTTAATTGCTACAAAATTTTAGAAACTTGTTGATTCTCTCGATGGACTTAAGCATAAAGTTTACAAATTTTTCGTATCGTTTACTAAAGGATCTCTTTGAAAGCGTTTGTGTTTTATTACCGCGCGCCATTCGAATTATAAATTAGTCGATAAATGCCTAATAATTACGCCCCGGCAGAACATCAATTACGCTTTCACACCGTATTTGTTAAAATCTTAATGCAACGAAATAAAAAGTCCTCGAAACTCGTAATCTCCGAGTCCCCGGGAGGAAAGTAAATAACTTCAGCCTTTATTAATGCCGTCCACTTAGGCCTTAATCAAATAAATAAATAGGTTACTTAACTCTCGCGAAATTACACAAACCGCTCGAGCGATATATTTTATCGGGATGAACACGAGTCCGGGCACTTTACCCGTATTTACATTGCAATCCGTCTTTGTCAGTAAAAAGCCGAAAGAAGAAAGTAACAGGGGCCCGCCGGTAAAAGCGAAACGAATTTTCGATGAAATACACGGAGAACTGGATCCGTCGCCGCGCGGCATTAATTCCGCGGCTGAAAAAACAGCCTCGGCCCGGAGATAATATTACCCCCGCTAAGTCCTTTTGCCCGAAACTTTCAAAAACCAGCCACCCAGTGTAATACACGCACACGCGGCGAGCGCGCAAGAAACAATCTAAATTCTCCCGGGGCGTCGTTACACTTTCACTGCACTCGAGCCTCTCGTCGTCATACGGGTTATGAATTTTGAGCGCGATTCCCGGGCTCCCGAAGCTTTCTCCTGCCCCTAAATCTTGTGCGTTTCGAAAGATTCGCGGCGCGACTTTCGAAAGGAATGCGCCGAAAAAAAAAAGCCGAGCAGCGGCAGCAATTCGTTATCACCGCTCGGAGAGATGTCGGCCGCTCGTTAATGGCCGTGAAATTTCAAGGGCCGCCGCGGCCGCGACTTCGCTCTCGGTGCAGATACGGATCGGGGCTCCATTGTGCCGGTTCGATCGGTGCACGTTTGCGCGTCGGACACCTCGGGCCGGAAACACACACGCCGCGGGCCGATAAAGGCGCGAGCTTTGAATTTTACGCCGAGCGCGAAAATTGGATTGCACGACGGGCAGCAGCTTTGCGGAGGCCGCTTTGGTAAGCGGCCTTTGTGCAGGCGTACTTTTGGCTGAGGGGAGGATTTTTTTGAGGGCGGTTGAGGTATAATTGCTCTCTGCGGAAAGTGCGGATTGAGGCCGGGTTAAATTTTGGCTAAAAGGCAGAGGAAATTAAATGATGGAGATTTTCTTTTGCTTTAGTTCGTAAAGTAATACACGAGGGAAATATTTTTTTAAAAAGTGAGAAATTCTATACGATTTCAAAAAACGTTTATAAAATTTCTATAGTATATAGGAAAACTGAGCAAACATTCCAACTCTTACACATGCATCATCGCAAAACGAAGAAAACAATCCAAACTCGTTAATAATAGCTCTGTTATCCGAGCCAAGGAAAGATTAGCATCTCAACGCCCCGAACGCCTAAGCCCACAAACCGCCGAAACTACCGTCGATTTCCCGGCAAATTACCAGCCGAAGCTCCTTCTTCGCCCAAACTGGCAGAAAGCGAAGCCCGCGGCTCGCTAATCCCAAGCCTCCCCGCGGCATAATCGCGTCAGTTACGGACACTCGACACGCCCGGCGGTGAGAGAGCAGGCCGCGGCGATATTTATCCTCCTCGGCTTGGCGCGCGCGCGCGGCAAGTATTTGGAACGTTCCATTGGCCGAGTATCCGCGGCCGGAGCGTGTATTTTGCGTGCGTGTGCGTGTGCTCGCGATCAGACGCCGGCGGTGAACTTTTACGCGCCGCGGAAGGTGACGCAGATGCGCCACCTGCGGAACGAGCGCTTTTTATGTTTCCAATGGGATCGCCGCCGGCTCGCCTTTACCGCTGCGGCTGCGATGCGACGCGGCAGCGGAGGAGAGGCGGCTTTTTCTTATCGCGCGGGTATTTTTTAATTTTTAGGCGAAACTCCGTGCTTTGTTTTGGATGGAAGGCTCGAATATACCTTTTCTATGTTGGCTAATAAAACTTTATGCAGACTTGTATAAAAAGTTTTATTTTACATGTGCACATTTTGTTTGATTTTAGAGGGTATATAACTAGAAAGCTATAAAGGCGGCGGAATGCGGTGTATGGTGAAACTTTTTGTTCGTTCCGAAAAATTAAAAATTTTAGTATTGCTTTGCTGAAACTTTGAGTATAATTTGTTTCTCGAACAAGAAAAATTTTAGTATTCATTTACATCTTTAATCTTTTGTTTGTTGTTTAAAAAAATGTTATCCTTTACAATTATAAAGTATTGATATTTATGTTCTACTGCAAGAATTCATACTATACCTTAGGCTGCATAAACTCGGTTAATTTTAGAAAGCACTAAATCAACGAAACGTTTCACGAGAAACTACTTTACTTTCCTTGCATTCCCAAAAAATATTATTTCAAAAGCATCGAGAAATTCGAAAATCTTATTACATAAATCCATGATTTACTATAAGAAGCAACACTCATCGAACTATTCCGCGTGATAAATCAATGTACCCTCTTTGGCTCTCCTCGAATTTTTGTCTTCCCGCTATTCAGTCGTGTGCTCGCGGGGCATATAGTATACGTTTTTCCGGCGCGCGTCGCAGCATGATTGAGATCTTCGGCAGGGTAACCTCGAAACACTGATATTTGAAGTTTCACCGACCGAAGAAACGCGTTCCGATCGAAGGAGCCATCGGTACGAAAGGGGCAGTAAGTTCCGCGGCTTCCTATTCATTTCCCCGTTTCGCATTATAATCCGCGCCGATAAGATGACAAGCATCGATACGCGGAAGGCAATTTCGAATCCTTTCCGCGATATGCCGTTTCGCGCTCTTTATATATATACATATAGACGCTCGTTCGGCGCGGAAAATAGCCGGAGATTCGACGATTACGGCTTATAAATCGCTGATAAAATAGTCCTTGCCGAGGTGCTGTAATGGGAAATGAGGATAGTCGGTAAAGCGTAATAAATTGCGTTTATTTATCTCTTTCCAATAGAAATAAAACGGGCTCTTATCTTTTTACAGCTTTATTATGGGACTTTATTGTCCTTGTACCTTGGAGCGCGCATTCGTATAAAAACTCTTATTTACTCTAAAGTATTTCATAGCAACGTGAATTTTTACGGGAGCCATCGTTACCCCGCAATTTTCACACTTTTAATCCCCAAACAATTGCCAGTATCTCCCGGCAGATTCATCAAAGCCCCCCGTCCTCGCAATCGGTGCTTTATCGCAGCTCGTAAACCCGCCATTGCCAAGGAATCGCACTCTAATCGTTCGCCCGGCGCGAACATCGGCCAGGTGAAAAAAACCTCTCTCTCTCTCTTGCGCCGAAGAAAGCCCCGCAGCGGAAACCAGCTTTTGCGAGCGGCGATCGCTCATTTTTTCCCCATCAAGGCCAAGCAGCCGATTAAAGGCCAGCTCGCGCGCGCCTATATCCGGGGATGATGAATGACGGAGCTCTCCGATCAATGAGCGCGGCTCGCCGCCGCTTGATTATAAGCGCGCGCCGAAAGAGGATGACGCGCGAGTGCATCGCGCCTCGATCTCTCTCTCGTCCCGTTCCGGATGTAGCGCGGAGTAGTCCGATATTCGAAAGTGCGCGCGGCGCGAGAGTCGCCGAGGTAGTTTTCGTAAGCGGGATTTACGAGGCGAGCTGATTGTGGTTTCGCGAGGTTTTACGGGGGCCGGCTTTTTGCCGTCGGGTGATTGATTGACTGGCCGGGCTCGTTAAGATGCGCGAAATTCTGAGGCGAGCGCACGCCGAGTGGTGCATCCGGAGCAGAAATAAATATAAGTGCGCGAGAGAGTGTAAACAATGCCTCTTTAAGAGGTGCCTGGGAAGCTTGCTCTCGCGGGGGATTATATACGACGGCCCGATATTTCATCCTTGCAGATGGAGAAAATGCGATTGTTTCATCGAGAGGCTCGAAAGCTTATCGTCCGGGAAAAGTTTATTTTTCAAAACTTTCATATATACCAACGAGCAGTTTTAGAGATCGCGTATTAAAAACTTTTTGATTCCATTAAATTTCATTTTACTTATCAAAGGAAAATACAAAAAAAAATGTAATTACACGATGTTAGACGAAATTAATATCCACGCGAATGACAACCTCCTTAATCCACGCATTCAGATATCAAGAAGCAGTCAGTACAATAATAATAACCCATCCGCTTGTATTCCGCTAATGATTAGCTAACACCCACTCTCAAGACATTCTAAGAATTAAAAGCGTCAATTCCACTTCCATTCCACGTCTCTCACCCCGTCCGTCACTCAGGTGCAGTTCTCAGCATCTTCCCCGGGCGCATAGCTCGCATATCTGCACCTCCTCTCGTGCATTTATCGCTCGCTGGCTCGGCAAATCGAATGAATTTTAATTGCTTCCAATGGAATTCCGCCGGGCAGTTAGACGCACGTACACGCGCGCACACACACACACACATATATGTATACATGTGCGTGCGCAATCGGGCCGGCAGCCGTCAAAGATTGCGCTCTGTAATTTTCCGCCGCTCGGCACGAATTTTCCCCGCGCGTCGCCCGTCCGAAAGCAAAGAAGAAGACGAGAAGAGAGAGAGAGAGGCGTGGAAGCGACTCCGCGAGCAAATGACAAGGGAGCGGAGCCCGAAGGAAAACACTCGTCATGCCCTAGATAATTTAAAGAGCGCGCAAAACGTGCCGTGCCGCGCGCGCAGAAGCGCGATATTAAGTCATGAATCGCGCTCCGAAGCGTTCCATTAGTCCTCGATTTTATGACGCAATCCCGAACGCATCGGCTTTCATTAAATTTCATCGCTTTATAAACGCGTTTTCTCTCCTCGCGATGTACATCCCTCCTCCTCCCCCGGGCCTTTTTCCAGATCGCACCTCGACGAAGACGGCCGGTGTGTGTCCTTTCGCGGCGGCGAGAGCTTTCCTCGCTTCTTGCTCGCATTCTCGCCGCGAGCGTGGCTCTTTTTTGCGGCCGAGCGCTACGGAAGAGAGCGACGCGTACCGGGTGGTCCGGTAGACTAGTTACCGGCAGCCGCGAGTATCGATGGATCTCCGAGCGAGACGCGTGAATTATAGTATCTGGCCTGTCTTTCGCGGAGAGTTCGGAGATGTTTATCGCATATTGATAGATTTTTTTCGCCTCTCCGCTTCTGAAAAAAGTCGTGTGCGCGGGGAGAAATATATGACTGGTTAGCCGGGTAACTAGAATGACCAACGGTACCGGACGCGCCGGTTTTCTTTCGGGTATTTCGGGCGTCGTATCTCATTAAACATGAACTTGTATGTATGACATCTTTAATAGATTGTGGTTTATGGTGAGAGCGGAATAATTGTACTGACTTATCGTTATTATCTGAAAACACCACTGATCCGCGGATGGATATAATTGAACGTATATAATAGCGTGATATATCCATGCACGTATGCAATCATACGTATAGAAAATGACTAGGACGTGTCTGGCTGTATTCAGTACAGATCTACTTACGGCTTTTGGAATGTCGGTTTCTTGAATGGAGTATGTTTACAGTCATCTTAGAAAATATTGGAGCAATTAAATATTGACGTTAAAACGGATTAATTATTAATAGAAAAGTTAATGGACTTTTTAATCTTTAAAAAAATTTGGCCATCATAATAATTTTTAATAGTATGAATAAGGTTAAAAAATGTTTATAGTCTTGCCTTTCGAACACAACAAAAATTTTTTCTAATCGCGCAAGTATTTTAAACGAGTGAAAGTTCGCCTAACATCTCAATAAATCATGTAAATAGGAGATTAATACCGAAGCATTACGAAAAATTGTCGGCAAATCGCTCGTAAACTTCTCGCTTGAAAAATCCAACTGGATATAATATCTGGCCAGTTCGATAAAGCCCACCTAGTCGTAGACTCGCCCCGAATACTTATTTATTTATCCAAGCTAATTAACCGCAGCAGCCGCGAATCTGGTCCATAAAATCCTTCGCCTCGATATAATAATCACTCTCCCGCGAGATCGTTAATTCGAAATTTTACATCGGAAAAGTTACTTCCCGGCCAATTACGCGGCGACACGCGCGCGGCGCAAACAACCCACATTCACCCGGGGGATAATGGGCCCTCCTCCGATAATAAAGGCGGCGATTATCAAATTGCAGGAATAACGGCCGGCGTGCAGGACGCATTAGGAGATATCGGCGCGCGACAAACTTGACGCGCAAAACACGGCTGAATCATGCAAATGCCCTAATGACGATAATCGGGTAAAAGTGCGGCCGGCCGCATTCAGGTTAATATTTCGCGGCCTATATAACCGAGAGCTTATATACCTGTCATCTCTCTCTCTCTCCTCGAGAAGCAGCTGCCGCTTCCTCCTTTCCGCCATTAATTTCCGGCGAGCGCGTGCATAATAATGCCCAGGCCTCTCGCCTAATTGCTATTTAGGCCGAGAGCGCGAGGAAAAAAATAAAGCGAGAGGCGCATGCAGCAACCCAGATGCACGCCGGTGCAGAGTCAGAGAGAGAGAGAGAGAGAGAGAGAGAGAGCAGTGTGTGCCGAGAATTTGGGACTGAGAGATTTAGATGGAGAGAGATACGGACGAAGGATAGATGTACCGTTCGGGATCGCCGAGAGAATGTTTGATACGATCCCGAGCGTTTTCCTCGCTAAATGTTCCGGGGGAGGGGAATATTTACGCTCGGACCTCGGCGGTTTATTCGAGGAGGAGCGAGTTTTATGATTATCAAGTGAAACTTACTTTTTTGCGGCTTGTATATCAGTTTTATGCGCGGCGCTCGCGGTGTTATTTAAGGAGTAAGGAAAAGAGTTCTTATTAAAACACTCGGCTGAGTAGATGTGTATTTTATCTCGAAGCTGAAGTTCATTACAGCAGCTTTCGATGGCTTCGAAAACGTAGGATTTTAAATGTATTCATAGAGCATTATTCTCCCCGAACTTAACCCGAACGAACTTCCCTCGCGAACCCTAAAATAACTTCTCCCTCCCCCAGCAACCCCGAAAATCCAGCCTTCGCCCCATAAATTCAGCGCTAATCAACATTCGAAATTCCAGGCCGCGCAAAAATCTATTTAGGCATCCCGAGAGAGCAGGAGAGCGGAGAGTCGGAGTGCCTCGAAACGAGCACTCTCGTCTGGAATTCCTACGGCCGAGGCGCATATCGGCGCGACTAAGGAGGAGCTCGTTACAAGAAGGGCGGAACGCCCGGAATAGAAAACGCGCGCGCGCCGCGCCGCAGGTTGCAGGCATGCCGGATGCGGGCCCGCGGAATGCGAGGTGAAAGTGAAGATCTCGGCTGCAACGGCCGAGAGCGAGCGGACTCCTTATCTGCATTAGTAGCAACGAATCGCGGCCGATGCAAATTGTGTTAGTGCGGCGTGCAAGCCGCTCGGGATCGGCGTGGTTTTAACCTTTGCCTGTGTGGTGGGTTCTTTTTTTTGTTGCCAATTGTCGTTGTCGCCTTCTTTCGGCGAGGAAATCGACCTGGATAGAAGGGATGTATCAATGGAAATAAGAATTATTATGTGCTTAACCGAGACTTTTTTGCGCCGTTTTGGCGTAGAAAGTTTAATTGGCAGGCTTTTCTTGGCTGGAGATTGCTACAGCGGCTGGGGAGTGCACGGCGTGTCGCGCATTAAGATAGCAAAAACGTTTTGTTTTGGGATTCAATGACGCGTAGAGGGATTAATTAACTTTTTATGATGCGCGAGTTTATGCGGTGCTTTAGATACAGATTTCATTTCGTTTTTTTAAATATGCATTTTCGTATTTGTTTCGTTATTGGGCAGTCATATATTTATTCTAGATTCTGTTAATTTGTAAAATGGGTTCACTCTGCGTAAGAAAGTAACGGGCGTAAAGAGTATAAATTTAATTACTCAAAAGCACGTCTCGGTATGAACTAGAACGAATTTTTATTCATTTTCAATAAAAATGATAATCTGATGTAAATTAAATTCTGATCTAGAATTTTAAAAAACTTTCATGTTTTCATTATTTTTAAAGTGCCGTAATCACTCATGCAACTCAAAATTATAAAGTTTATTAACTTCAATATATTATCTGGCACAATTAGTTTGATAGTTTATTAAGTTTAACTACACGTTGCACTGACACGAATATTTCTTGAAAATTATGTTTTCTCAATAAATCATCTCCGGCGGTCTTGTTTCAAGAAAAAATTTCAACCAAAAAGAGGCAAAGTAAAGAATTTTTTAATAAAAACTGTAATTCCTCAAAATCTAATAGTTTTGTTATTAAAACCTGTTTAACTGATGCACAAACTGTAAAACGTGATAAATAAGCAAAATATAAGAATGAGGTCAAATCGAATTTTTTCTCAAATCCCTCTTTCGCGCAAACAATAACATTCTGCAAAAAACACAAAGATATGCAAATATTCGATACGTCCAACAACATCTATAAATAAGTGAAAACTTTAAAGAGCTCCGCGTTCACTTCGGTGTATATCCATTTTCTCTGAAATTCCGAGAAGCAGCCCGTATACGTTTCTCGTCCATTCACAGGCTCGCATAACGGCATTGATCCGAGCATTATATTAAAATAGTATATCCCCGATGACTAATGCTTGCGTCAACAAACGCCGCAAAACTTTCTCCCGGCGGCATAATAACGCCGTGCCGCGCATTCCACAGCGGCAGCCTCCGACGCATCAATCGGCCAGCGTCGAATAAACATCGAAGCCCCCCGAGGAAAAATCCTTTTACACCGCTGCTGCTGGCTCCTAACGGCGCGAGACTTTTACCTTTGCCGGAGAAGGACGCCTGCGCGCGAGAGAGGTGAAAGTGGATACGTCCGGGCGAATATTCCGAGCGTCGCGTGACACCGCGCGGCTCTGCGTGGGCGGCTCTCGAGGAGTATTGTCGCTCGCCCGAGAGAGAAAGAGAGAAAGACTTTCGCGGTCGGGGAAGAGCGAGTCGATCGCATGATTCACCGCTCTTACGTGCAGACTCGCCGCGACAGATTTGTGGAGTCCCTTTGCCAGGGGGAGTCGTTTGCTTTCTTTCGCGTCTTCGACGTTTATCGCAAGATTGAGGAGATGGATTTTTTGCGAAGCAAAGGATGGATTAGCTGTGGTTTATGAGCTTGCTTGGGGTTTTTTTTGCGACTTTGTCGTGATTGCATTCAATTGGGTAAATTAGCTAATGGAAATTAATGGAATAACGATTTATTTGTTAAAGATTGTTTACTGATTCAATAAATATTCACTTTGATTGTTCTTAAAAAGTTGACGGTACTAAAGAATGCTGCAAGTATACTTATTTTACAAAATTGGACTCTGCTATCTACATCAGAATGTGTGTAATAATAAACTGTATAAAATTCTAAAAGGAGCGTGACGTCCATAATAATGCGTATCTTTACATCATCTTCACGGCTACGGAAAAATATCTTTATTCTCTCCTTTTTTCCGTGAATAAAAACTCGCGCACGTCATTTAACATTTCGCAATATTAGGTATCTTCGTAACCCCGCTTTTTTCAAACTTTTATTTTCACCATGAATTATTCCGCTCGTACACATGACGTTCGCTTCCTCGAATTCGGGGAGAGTTCTTTCCTTTTCTACGAAGTGTGCCTAACTGTTTCGCTCAATGACGAATAATTTAGACATTTTTATTAGATTCGCAGCCAGTTCAAACGAGAGCCCCGTCCACGTTTTTTTTATTAGTATGCTAATAGTATAATGTGTGCCATTAGTACTTTAATGGATTAGCAAAGTAAGCGATTTTTAAGGTTAATGGGAGAGGCTGGAATTTTCATGCAAATTACACGTTCCCATGAGCCGGCTTTTAACCCACGCCGCCGAATGCTTAATTGAGAAAATTATAGATTTCGCGCGATTACTTTTTTAAGCTGCGTGTGCTCGGATAAGCGTCTCCTTTGCCTCTTCCGAGTAGTTTTCAAAGTAAGTTAAAGTTCTAAGCCAGCGAGTTACCTAATTTGTCTTGAAAAGAGCCAAATTATCCTACGAAAAACCATCGAAAGCAGCTCTTTAAGCTGGATCTCGTTGCGTGAATATTTCACTCAGCCGCGTATAAACCATAAAATTTAACAGCGCCAAGTATATAATACCCCACATAAATTTAGAAGCGAGCACAAGTCGAAATAAGCCATCTTCGTATAGTCGGAGCACTTATCGCTTTCCAAGTTCCCGGCTGTAATCAAGGCGGCCGATGAAAGTCCGCGCATCTTGATCGAACGTACAGCGGCGAGGCGAAGTTTGCGAGCAACAACAACTCCCATAAACAATAACAGGCCAGAAACCGGAGAGAGAGAGAGAGAAAGAGAAACGCTGCCCGTTTGATTATATCGGCTCGCGTTCCCTCTCGGCCAGATACTCCGCTCCAATTCCCGAGACTCGCCCCCTTCTGCGCTCTCCGAAAGTTTCATCGCGATGCGACTTAATTAGCCGGTGTGCGCGAGCAATTGCATCTTTTTTTTTTTATGCCGGGGATATTGTCGGCGGCGGCCAGCTGGCTCTCGCGTGTACATACTCCTGATTTTTCGCTCTCCATAAGAGCGTAGAAAGTAAGGCCCTAATGGGGCGAGGTCGCCTCTCCCTCCGCTTTGACTAATTGCGGGCCTCGCGGAGAAGAAGAGCCGTTCGGAGCTTAATGATGCAACGGGACATGCCGTCCGCTCCCGAAGGACGTCGAGTCTCGCAAAAGTGTCCTTTGAGCTCGAAGGAATATTGTTTCGTATACGATATCCGTTTATTCGTCGAAGCACCGTTAGGCGTTGTATTAAAATTTTCAACTCGCGAGGAACAATATGCCGTTTAATTAAACAAACGCCTCTCATTACCAGTGACAAAGCACTTTTCGACAATCCATTCCTCGCCCATGCATAATTCACGAGTGGCGAGGTAATCCTCTCTCCTAAAATAATCGACACGAGCACCCGCATGGCTCCTCGAGCCCCCCTCTAAAACCTCATTGAGGCCGCGCTAACCAAACACGCGTCCTCTCCGAAAGATCCTCTTTATTCGCAATCAATGCCACTCAAATCCAACCGGAATATAAAAAACTACAAAAGCCTACGCGCGCGCTCCTCGAGGCTCGGAAAAACTCCCGAGGAGCGGAAAGACAAACTGCGAATCGACCCTCGACTCCTCCCCGAGTGGCCCCCGAGGCCTCTGAAGAAGCGTGGAAGCAAACGCTCGAAGGATACACGGAGTTCAGCTCCTCGAGGAGCTCTCTCGCCCATCGGCCAGATTTATATACACACGCACTCGAAATATCAAACTACTTTCTACCGTCTCTCTCTCTTTCCCCCTTTCTTCGGGTCGCGGCGAGTCATCGACGGACCTAAGCGCACGTCAACTTTACCGTTACGATTTATTGTACGCGGGATCGCGACTCGATTGTGCATTTTCCAGGCGCGCGCGGCGTCTTTGGGCGAGAGGGTTTTCTACGACTAAAAATAGAAGCGCGAAAAAGTTTTCTGGGTGAATTCCTCGGAGGCTACGGAGGAGCTCGGAAATTTCGAGTTTTAATGGAATTCGGGGAGATAGGCGAAGTAAAGCGTTGCTTTAAAGTAGTTTTTTAAAGAATGGAAGTGTGTTGAGAAAAATTTTACAACGCTCAAGATTAGTCCTTGTCTATTAAAAAACTAGAAACTGATAAAATTCGGGTTGCCGAACAATTTTAGCCGCAAAAGATCGAGCCCCAAAAATCTGAAATTTCAATAAAACTTACTTATAAAACTATCATCACAATCAAAACAATTGGGACGCCGAAAAAAAGATTTAAAAGCCAGCAACACTTTTTTGCGAAATCGATTAAAAATTATTAAAAGCCCCGGCGGCGTTCTTGCTCCAGAAAGGCAGTTAAAAACTTTACGATCGATCGGCCGAGAGCTCTAAAATAGCCAAGCCGAAAACCGCAAAAGAGTACAGCGGCCGCTCGAATAAAAGGCAATGAGCGAACGGGGCGCTCCTCTAAGCGGGCAAAGGAGACCTAAATTTTTTGGCGGCGCTCTCCGCCGTCGCGTTCCCACAGCGTGTCTATTTTCGAGAGTTGGACCGCGTCCGCGCGCGGAGTCTCTCGCTTTTAAAACCGTCGGCGGCGCGGACGCGCGCGCCGGCCGATTAGCATATAGGCACACTGACACACTAAGATCCCGTATCGGCTCTCTCGGCTCGACTCGCGGCGGTTCTCTCTCGCGGGGCATTTTTCGATTCGCGCGCGGCAGCTGCCTTTATTTTGCGATCGGGAGAGATGTGTCACGCCGGCAGAGAGAGAGAGAGAGAGGAGAGGGTCGCCCCGAGACGCGCGTCGAGCGGATTGAGACGTTCCCCTTTTTGTCTATAATTGCGTTTCGCTCGCTCTCGGATATACGGGAGTCGATTAGACGGCGATTATGTCGGCGAGCCAGCTGCGCCGGCGGAGCTTTATTGCGAGGAATCGGGCATTAATTTCTGATTTATATTCAGGCTTGGGTGTCGTCGTCGGAGGAGGGTTATTTGAGGGGGGAGGGAACTGGTTTCGAAAACGCGCGCGCAGGTATAACGAGGCAATTGCACGGGAAAACTGAAATGGACGGCAGATTTATTGGGAGATTCGGTTGTTGACGGCGCTCTAGATAATTTTTCGATGCTATAAATTCGAAGATTAGGTTTAACGGGGCCGTTGAAAGGATATATATGGGCTTTGGATTTTGTGCAACAAAATTATTTATTTTCTCCGGTTTCGAGTGAAAATAACAATTTATTTGTTCACGCGCGGTTTTATAGCGCAAATGAATGATTTAAATTTATAAACTGAATGTTTCCAATGAGTTTCTTTTCGCCGTAAAAATCGAGATTCAACTCATAACTCCATTCGGTTGGTTTTTGATGACTCAATTAATGTGCGTGGACGCAGAAAAGTGATTTATGGAAGGTGTCGATCAATAAATCAAGGTAAGATTTTCCTGCAAGGCGTGCAGAGAAATAGGCGAACGTTGCATGTAAAAAAATGCAGGCCTTTTACGAGTACACTGAATAATTTATGATTTATTTAAAAATTCATGTTGATCGAACGAAAATATAAAATGTTGATGAATAAGGTGAAATTCTCATAGCTTATCGTACGATGAAAAAGATTTATATTACATCTAGACTTCGTCTGCTTTATTATTGCATAAATTTTAAAGACTCTTTTATGCTACTTGACTTTTATGCATCCTGTAACCCCAATTCGCGATGACTAGTTTATTAGTTCAATGCAGCAAACATCATTTAAAATTTAGGCATCGATGGACTCGTAAGATTCGATGCGCTAATAAATTGGATTTAAAGTTCATTATTTGAACAATGAACCTTAATGCACCTATTGTTGTTCGTAATATTAAAGTAACAAAACGTTATCTCCTACTTTTCCAACTTTCAGATAGAATCAATCTGCACAATCTGACGAAATCTAAATAGCTTAATTCATCTATAATCTATAAAATTTACTGTTAAAATAAATTACAAGGCCATTATTTTGATAAACTACCTTTATCAAACCGTATTAGCATCTTATCTCTCTGCACGCCAAACAATTTCCTCCTCCCTTCATCTTATTTATACCAAGCCGAACGAGCATCGAACGTCCTACACCGTAGCCTGGTACACAGCGCAATTACACAATTACCGCACGCCTCAACAACAATTTACACCCCGCCAATTATTTATCGTCCTCTCCATCGAGAAAGACAGAGACTCGCCGATCCCGTCGGCCGATATATACCTTCGCTCCTTCATCTCTCCCCTGCACCGCGTCGCGCGCGTGGCTTTACGTAACAATTACGCGCGTCCGGGCCGCGTGTACAGTTATATATTTTCGGGCGGGTTTTTTTATCGTCGGGCCGTCTCTGCGCTTGCGCACGTATAGGTTGCGAAACGCGCGGGGTATTCCCGACGCATAACACTCTTACTCGTGTTGTATATACTGTTTCTTTCTTTTTTCGGCCAAGGGAAAGCCTTTCGCTTTCACGCGGATGTGTCCTAATGAATCATAACCCCGCATTGACGCACGAGCCGAGAGAGCGGCTCTTTGTCGTTGCGCGAGCTCGGGTTTTTTTTCTTTTTTTTTTTAAGGAGACACGCCCGCATAATGCGCTTTATGCTGATCCGCGTAAGAGAGTTTTTTTTTATCGTGCTTTCTTCGCGGCACGGGTGATTAATCTGGCGGCTGGACTTAGTTTTTAGTGAGGGGGCGTTTGGAAATAGCGGAAAATTGGGTTAAACGTGAGTCATTTAAAAAAGAGGTAGGCATTTCGAGATTTAAAAGTGAAAAGAGCCTTACTTTCGGGACTGCCGGCATTGTGTTCGGTGACTCATTTTATCTCGGAACATGCAAATGGTGCTCAGGATTTTAATAAAAACTTCTTTATCTGAAAATGTGACGGGCAACGTCGAAATTATTTTTCTTGGGTTAAGTATGCGCGTTAGAATTAATTTTCAGAAGGTGTGCGATCTCAATTTTCAGGTGAAAACCGAAGGAAAGTCGAGAGAGAAGCGCGACTGCAAGGCAGAGAGATAATTGGCCAGAAAATAATGTGTACATCTATATTATTAGCCGGTAACTCGCCGTTGCCAGCCCAGAGACGTTTTGTAGATTCTCATTGGATATAATTTCCGCTGTTAAGTTTGCAAATTCCAATTGCGCTTTCCTTCGCATTCCGGCACGAGCTGCTCAACATTTTATTCCATTTTTCACCTCGGAATTCTCTCTCTCTCGCCAACGGTAGGCGGTAAAAGAACAAACGAAAGCACGCGCGTCAATTAAAAGCGTAGTAGTAGCAGCAGCGGCGCGACTTGCTAAACAAGCGAGGCTCTACATTTCGCCCGCTTTGCCGCGTCATTCTAATTACGCTAAAAGAACGGCGACGATACACATCGATTAATCGGCGCGCTGTTACAGAGACCCGAGCAGTAAGGCCGCGCGGTACAACCTGTTGAATCCAAGCGGCTCGAGTACGCGCATACATATCGCGACTCCTTTTTTGTCCCTATTAACGAGCCGGACCATAAATAAACTTTTACTACTAATAGGACGCGCACCGGCGGGCAAAAGGAAGAAACGGACGACGCTCTCGGATCGCGCGCATTAATAAATTAACGGCTCGGAGCAATAATCGAGAGAGAGAGAGAGAGCGCGCGAAAAATCATACTCACGCGGGCCATTACGATTCAATCGGCGCGCCAGGCCACAATGAAGACTCGCGCGCGCACGCAGCCGATAATCATTGGCCGATGATTAATCGTCGCCGATGGCCGCCGCGTTTATCACGGCGAAGAACAATGCGTACGTACGGTGCCGCGGAGAAAGCGTTGTTAAGGACGCGAGGGGCCGAGGAGGAGGACGGCCGACTGAATAATGCGCCTGAGCGAAGTGGAGTGCGAAGAAGCGCGGCTGAAAAATTTGTCACGCGTCGGAGGAGGTTCCTGCGCGCCGAGGGAGAGCGCCCGATTTAATCGGCTGTTTGTAATGCTAAGTGGCGGGAATTAGGATTTAATCTCGCTTCGCGGATTTATGTTGCGGAGTCGCGCCTGTTTACTTTGCTGAGCTGGTTTTTGGTTTAGAAAAGCGAGAGATTCGGGAAACTAGAAAATTGACAAGGTTAGCTTATTATGTGGTTGGTAAATAATAGGTAGAATATGAATAACGCCTCGTAAAGAATTCGTTATTATATGCTTTTGTAAATAAAATCTCGTGAAATACGCATTATGTTTATTGTTTCTCTGAATAGTCCTTGAGATTATTGTATCATTTTTATGTAAATAATTTCTAGCAAATAATGCGACTACCTTAAGGTCAGAGGAAATCGCCCATCATTCAACAATGAAACATTGAATAAGTTTGACGTGCATTATTTTTTTCAATATGAAACAATGACTTTTAGTATAGAACGAAGGTGATTGTATTCTTTTACAAAAACATTTGCGAATCTCCCAATTACATAAAAAATAAACTTTTTTAATAAATTAAATTACAATCGTCGAAAAAACAATGGCTATACCTAAAACAATAAGTATAAGCGCAACAACTTAATCACCTCGGTTCAAAGACCGAAAAACCGGTCGATCGCATCCCGGCGCCGTGAAAAAAGGCAAGGTGGCGAGAAAATTCAGTGACCCAAAATTAACGCTCGCATTAAAACGCCCACCCGTCATTGTCACCGTCTCTGCGCACGCGCGCGCGCACACTGAAAAAAAAATTTAGTATATCCAAAGAAATTTTATTTGAATTAAATAAATAATTTATTCCAATAGTCCTATT
>JAWWEO010009698.1:0-33858 GCA_035582975.1 Ormyrus labotus
CCTGCGTTACTATAAAATATAGTAATTTTTATTATATGATATATTAAATTTTCGTATGACATTTTTCTCAGTGTAGAAACTTTGTTAATGTAAACTTCAACTCATTACCACAAGATAATACTTTTCATAGTACAGGGTTTAGCGGATACTGCGACTTAAATTAATCCCGCGTTAAAATCTTTGTTTATTAAAACTAATTTGCACTTTATTAAAAAAAAGTCTCAAAATTTTCACTAAACCATCTCGTTCAAAACTAAAACCACATCGCCGCGCAGCTTAATAATCCGCGCGCTTAAATTCAAACGCCAAAAAAGGAAGGTGAAAGAATCGCATCAGAGAAAAGCTTGGCGCATCCAGCGATAAATCCCGCGGCAATTTGTACACTACCGGGTGCTTGAGCGCGAGAAATCGACGAAACGTACACGCGGAGAAACAACGGCGCTTTATCGAAGCGGAAGGGGAGCGCGATAACTGCGTCACGTTGCGCCTGTTGTCGCAGTGCCCGAGTTTTATCCCGACCATTGCTGGATATAAGCTCCGCGTGGCCTCGCACGTTTCTGCGCGACGTTTTTTAGCCCAACGCCGCGACGGTCTACATGGAGATGAGGGGCCAAGTTATGCGCGCTGTGCTTTTTCCTTTTGCCGCGCGACGTGCTTGCGGTTTTTCATAATGAGCTCCGCGTAACCTTGACTCACCGGGGATTTATTTCGATGGTTTAAATATTCATGATGAGTCGGGTGCGAATTTATTTCTTGAAGGACAGGAGATGCGTTGCTCGCTGCGAGAAAGCGCGAGTAAGACGATGCGTGGGAGGAATAGCAATTAGGACATTCCAAAGCTTTAGCCGACGATGACCTTCTGCAATTTCAAATTTGAAATGTTTATTGTATGAATATTTTAAGGGGGGACTTGTAATAAACCAAGAATTTCAGGAATTTATAAAATAGACCTTATAAAATATTCGTAATGTTACGTACGGGTGGAAGAGAATTCCTGCGATAAATTAGTTAATGAAACAATCAGAATGGATGCGATGAAAGCGCCTCATATTGGTAAAAAATGAAATCTTACCATTTTCAGCTACTTTAAAATAAATTTAATTTAATTTATTTCACAAGTTTTTAATACTTTATTCAATTGAAGCCTTCAAGAATTATTCCACTAAATCCTACCTCTGCCGAAAAGCCGATATTTATTTTAAATTTCGACGAGCGCGCGACTTTCCCCAAAGCAAACCACCAAAAAGGCAAGCATCGCCGCAGCCTCCGCGCCGCAAAGTACCCCGGAGAGTAAATCCAATTCGAGCGAAGGAGCGCGGCGCGTTCGACGAAAGCCAGCTCGACTCCGGCAATAAACAAATAAGGATCGGCGCGCGCTTTAGCATTCGCATCCCGAGTGCGACCCGCGCTCCTCGAAATGCGCGGGCGACAAACGATCCGAGGGCCTCACGTCCGCCGCGAGAGAAAGCAAGCCGCGTACGTGAGCGCGAGGAAACGAGGCTCGCGGAAAAATTGCCGCGAGAACGAGACGCACCCCGATATCATGCCTGGACGCTTTGCTAAGCGAAGCGAGATTTTTCACCGCTGAGAGAGAGAGAGAGAGAGAAAGGCGTTTGAATGTTCTAACTTTGGCTGCAGGTTTCAAGCTGACTGAAAATAATATTACGAAATTCCGAGAGTTGATGAATTACGCTTGAAATTTTTTGTTTATGCAGCTCTTCATTAGCTTGTGAGAATCGTAAATGATAATATAGTTAATGGTAGTTTCATTTGCCATGTACAGTTACTTTGAATAAACACTAATTATAATTACACGGCTGCTTGAAGCACTTCAAACAAGATTCAACTTGGATGATAGTAATTCTCGTAATTATGTGAAATGCGCAAAATGAATATTTCAGCAGTTAATCTTCAAGGTTGACTACAGTTCATCTTTAAGTTACTGTGAAGAAGATGATAACATTCATTATAATATATTTTAATTGTAAGATATGAACTGTTCTGTTCAATTACATCTATAATTTGAGGATCTCTGAGCCCTCAATCAGAAACCACCCCGGAGGTAAGCTCCTAATTAAATCGCCCGTAATTAACCGCAGTAATCAGAAGTAAAATCCACTCCAAAGTTCCTTAAAAAGCCATACCCCAAAAACGTCGACTCGAAACGCAGGCAGAGGCGAAATCGCGCGGCGAGTAAAAATTTCAAAAACTGAACGTCCGAATTGATGCAAGCCCGTTACGTAAAACAAGCGCAAATAGTTAATCTAACAGAGAAATTTCTCCGGGTGAAGGACGTGGAAAAAGCGGGGACAATAAAAGCAGCAGAAAGGAGAGACGAAAGCAAGGAGAGAAAAATAGAGCGTAATTCAAGCCGGTGTCGCAGGGAGGCGAGCACCGAAAAGATGCCCCGGCATTTGTCGTCGCTCGAATCGAGGAAGATCCGCCGAGCGAGGGAACCTGTTTACAGGCTCGATTCTCGACGGTGCGCGAAAGCGTCTGATGCTCCTGTGCGAAGAAAACCGAGCTCGAAGAGTGAGAGACGGGCCATTTTTTTGTAATTTTCGGGGGGTTTTATGCAAAACTGCTTGTGCGTCAAATATTTAATGTAGGACGTAGAGGTACTCGCGTTTTGTTCGTAAAATTGCGCTCGCAAAACGTGGGGCTCCTTTGTTTTACGCGGAACTTCATTTACGGACTGAGCTTTTTTCCGCAAATATTTGCTATTATGTGCGTGAGAATGAAAACGGGCTTTTTTAATGAGACATTTCTTATGTACACTAAAAAATTTTGTAATTGATTTCTTCTTAATTAAAACCAGAGATGCAAGAAGACTTGACATTTAATTAGAGAGCCCCACTTATAGTTTCCCTGGTATTTTTACGAATTGATTCTTGCATCTCTGGTGTTTTCAATCTAATTAATGGCAATCTTGGTTCAGATATTTATTAATCTTTTTTTGGGAATAAGTTCAAAGATAGATCCACTCGCCATTTAAACTCGTAATTAAACCCGATAACCTCTTTTTGAAAAAAAAACTTTTTGAAAAGCTCGAAGAAACGAGTTAAATAAAGTTTTCCTTTTACGTTCGGACTCATATTTTTTAAGATTTTCTGAAACACTCAACAAAAAAAAATTCAATTTAGCTTTTTCCAACGAAAGTTTCTTCACGCAAGTCCGCCTACGCGTTCAGAAGCTCATTTCTCAAATTCGCAATCCCTTCGCATCCGGCCCGGCTGAATTCAAACAAGGCGAATCAAGGATAAACGAATTACGCATAGCGCAGAAAAGAGCTTCTTCTCTCCGGGCTACTGATCTTACCAAAGTGAGAAAGAGCCACGGCGGGAGAAGTAACGGGGAACGGCAAAAAAAATGCCTAAAGCCAGGCGAGCGTGTAGAGAGCAAGAAGAGCGTCTGAGCAACGGGAGAGAGAGAGAGAGAGAGAGAGGCGAGAATCGTTCTAAATAATTCGAGAGGAGAGAATCTGGCGCGCGAGAAAGGGAAGGGGAGGAACGAGATTCTCCCGCAGTCCCATACGTCGTCGCACAAAGAGCCGAGGCAGCTTGGTAAAACTGCCAATTTCGAGAGCGGAGCTAAGGGGGATGTTTCCCTCTGCTTTCGCGAGAATTGAAAGTACAAGTCGAGACGCGACGTTTAGAGAGAGAGAGAGAGTGCTTATCGAGCGGCTGGAAGTACCCTATTAAGGCATTATTGGTACTCGAGATAAGATATGGCAATTACTTGGGACAGGGGACAAAAAGGATATTTATCACGCAATTCCGAACGATTGATTTGCGGAGAAAGAGAGCTATCTGTTAGGCGCGATTCTCGGGGAACCGCGGTTAGTTTATCTTTTCGTAGGCGTTCCAAGGACGTATGATAGATATTTACTTCTGAAACTTTCAGGGACCCGTTGAATATCATTTACGACATATTCGTTTAATAAGTACAGTATAATTAATTGCATTTAAATATTTTATTATAACCAGTTTTTAAATTTCTACTCGACAACCTTTTAAATTACGAAAGATTACTTAATCCGTAACGCAGATCTCATTTTACCTTTTAGCCCGTAATTTCCCTTTACGACCAATTTATTCACAGACATACGTCTCTAATAGATATAAACGACTCATTACCTTGAAGCATGACTTTGTACCTACACTCATTATCCACACCTACTTGGGCGCAAAGTGGACCCGTTAACAAGGCGCTCTCAGCTCCTTTACATATCCGAGACGGCCGGAATACGAGCCTTTCCATCCCGGCCTAATAATCCCAGCTCGCGCGACAGTGAAACCTCTAAGCAACGGGGCGAAAAAAAATGAGCGCAGCCGCGCTGAATTTCAAGTCCCTCCTCCAGGGGAAGGGGATATTATTTAACGAATGGCTTGGGAGAAAGAGAGAAAAGGCGAGAGCCGCGCCGGCTGACAAATTGAGTGAGGGACGTTGAATTGTAACGTCATATATACTCGGGACTCGTGTATCGCGAGAGCGAATCTGCGCCACGTGGCCATTTTCTCTTCATCCCGGGCAAAGGACTCGGCCCATTTCTCAACTCTCAACCGGAAGCGGAGGAGAGCCCGCACTAGCCTCTGCACCCGGGGCCGCGCGCGCACAGCTTCTTCTCTCCCTCAATTTTCTCCCGCGATAATAGAATGCACGAACCGGTGGATACGAGCCGAGAGTGATAGAGCTGGATGTGCCGTTGCGACCCGAGCGGAATTGCTCGCCTGAGTATTCGTTCCGCGAGTGCCGGCTGGGATATGGCCTGCCCCGGGAATCTCGGACGATGAGAATCTCCAGGGGTGCTTTTAGTTTTTTAAAGATCTTTCGTCGTTATTTTACCAGCGTGTTTTATTAGAACAGTACTGTCGCGCGTTTTTTTTGTTCCGTGACTTTACTTTTGGTCGTTTCAGCAATGCAATAAAAATTCAAAAGGGAAAATTTATTCGCCAATGTTAAGTCGGTATTTCTATTTTTAAATATAATCTTTTAACCAGCGGAAACTTTCAGCTCTAGTATCTTCCAATCGTCGAAAAAAATACCTTCTAATTTGATTATTCATTACGGCAATGTTTAGCTATCAACCTAATCTTCAAACGCCAATTGACTGAAAGCAAGCACCGACGATAAGATCCATTAAATTTATTGGCGCGAGGAAGAAAGCACCTAATCGAAGCTGCAGAGCTCGAATTCACAGCCGGGAATTAATAATGGATCGTCTTACACGGGGGGCACCAGCCATCGAAGCGACACTCGATCTCCTGCGCCCTTTTATCGTCGAATTAATTTGTCGAGAATCGATGGAATTCTTTTCTAAAAGCCGTCGGCGGCGACGTTACGCCACGTCTCACTCCCCCCCGAAACTCCCGATACTTATTTCCTCGTTCCTCCGTCATGCGGCAGTCAATTTTCCGGGGCTACGTATATAGTCTTTGGCAGCTTAGAAAAGTGATTTCCTCGTTTATTTCGCGTCAGCGATGCCAAAAAGCCGTGCAGTCGCCTGTGATTTGCCGTTATTTATCAGCGGCAGGGTAAACGGGACGCGGATTCGACCCTCTCGCCCCCGTTCTGGCAATTTGCCGCCGCTGTCGTTTCTTGTTCGCGCGCGAGACATTATTTCGGCGACCGGCTACTGCCGCGATCGATTTTTATCAATTAGCGACGGGGACTACTTCGGCCTTTGCCGCACCGGAGATGAGAGGGTTTAAGTTGTGGAAACAAACATCGAGCTGCGACCGGCCTATATTTACCCGCTTTCTCGTTGACCTGGAAGTGTGGTATCTGAAAATTTCACCGAGTACACCGTGAGTGGTTGATTGATAACATTCCTGAGTCTTGTTTACTCATTTTGCAATTTCTGCCGTTTATGCAAACGAATAAGTAATTTAATTATCGATATTTAATTGTGCATGAGCTTTCAAATAAATCATAATTTACAAACAATCAATAATTTACGAGTTTCTTATACGCAGAGGAACGTTTTCGTAAGCTGAAAATTGTGACTATACGCGTCTTTTAAAATTAAGTGGGACAGAATTCAAAATCTCCAATTATAGACACTAAGAGTTAAATGAAGTGTAAAGTATTTAATTCCTCGTACAAGCTGAATAAAGGGCCCAACCCTCCTTGAACGCTTGAGGAGGGCTTTCGCCGCTACCCTTCAAAAGTGTTTATAGCTAGGTATTAAATAAGCCCCTCAAAGACTTTCCCCGCAAAACCTGCTATTACAACATCATTACAAGCTCTTATTTACAAGCAAGTAAGACCTGCTTTCACGAAACTCCAACGAGCGTTTAATGTAATAAATAAGAGTATCTTTTTTGTAACTAAATAATATGTAATTATAAAGTGACTTATATAAAAATCATTTTTAGATTAAAACTGACAAGTTTTCTGAGATCAGAAAAAGAAAACTTATTGATGAAGATAAAGAAAATAATGCAACAAAATCAGAAGGAAGAAAACAAGAGTCAATTGTAAGTTAAAATAGTTATAATTTAATTAATTATTAATATATTAACTTTTTCTTTAAAGTAAAATGTTTCTTAGATGTCTGAATCAATAAATAACTGAAAACTCTAGCTGCACTGAGAATTATGAAAAAAATGTTAACACTAACTGGACACTTCGACACTGCTCAAGGGATGAAAATGTGTATTTCTACAATTTATAAATAACAAAATTTTAAGTCAAGTAAGTTAATTTGATTTGAAATAAAGCTAAGATCCAGGCGTATACATACAGACACACACATACACCCACACATACATACATCCAAACATCCAATAAGAACTTTCAAAAGTTGTTTACCATTAACTATTAAAAACCTGCATAACGTTTAACTTTTTCTCGCAAAGCCTGATACTTTTCCGATCTCTCTAACGTCGTACCTCAAAGGGGGACGCGATTCAGAGCTTATTAGCTATTCCCACTATACGCACCTCCGCATTTCGGTAAACGGGAAAGTAAACAAGATGCAAGGAGAGAAGTTAAAAGGGGGGAAGAAAAAGTGGCCGAGGCAGAGAGGACGCCGATGGAGGCTAAGTAAACAGAGCCAGGAGATAGACGCGGTTTATTTTGCGCTGCGCACAGTGAAATCTCGGTCTGACGAATACATTTCAGCCGCGTTAGTAACCTGTTTTACTTCCTTTTTACCGTTGCTACTTTTACTGGGAATAACATTTCTTTAAATTTTTAAATCAATTTTTTTACGTACTTTAATCCTTTTAAAAGGATTATTAATTTTCTCATACAACCAGTCAATAAACGAACAATTTCTTTCAATGGTGCCTCGTCGATTCCTCTTGCTTTACTCACAGTTTTGTTCCTCGACGGAGAAAGAACGTTAAATCAAAGAAATCAAGGAAAGAATAGACACAAACGAGGAGACCTTTGAAAATTCAGGAAAAATCCCGAAATCCCGAGAAGCTCGCGTGTCTGTTCAGGTGAATGGAAACACGCGGAATGGCCGGAAGCTGAAGTATTCGCCACGCTTGGCAGGCGGCGTCTCCCTCGTCCCTTCTCTCTCTCTCTCTCTCTCTGTGCGTCGATGCGCAATACCCAAATTCCGCTCGTCTTCTTGCGCTTTAACGCGCGCCTCGATTTTCGGCAATGCGCACAATGTCAGTTTCGACCCTTTTCCGGGAACGCGAGGCGGAGATAGAATTGCACTATCGGGTCGAGGGTGAATCGCTAATTGACGAATTCTGCCGTTGATTTCGCATTTCGGTGAAACGTCTTAAATTAAATAGTCATTTGATATAGTTGAAATGCTCGTCTTTTGTAAAACGCTTGGTTTATTCAAACTCCACGAGCCAATTTGAGTTCTCCTGGAATACAATTTTTGAAACAATTATTCGCATGTATAAATAATCTCGTTTCTTGAGCAAACTCAGTAATTTTCCCTCGCAGACATTCTGCTAAAGTAAACACTGAAGACAAACCTAAATAAATAAGTACTTATTATTCATCATCAGCATAAACCTCGTGCTCGGCCAAGCACCCATCGAATTCGCAGAAATTATCCAAAGCCATAATACTTTACCAGGAGAAAAAAAAAAGAGCAACGCCAATAAAAAAAAAGGGGGGCAATGAGCTCGAGCTCGCAATAAAAATTCAGCGTTGAGCAGCCCAGAAACGCACATAAACTCGTACGAGCAACACACTTTATATTTTTATCGCGATCAGGCCTTTAAGGAAAGCCGAGTCATTAAAGTGAAATTTACGATGCCGCCCCGGGTATATGGACTCTTGGGTATTAGACAGATTGTATTCAGCGTGCATTGCATCCGAAATAAAACGTTGACTAGCTCGTAAAGACCGAAATAATAACCTGGCACGCCGATGTCGCGCGCACACCGTTTCGCACCCACACCCGCACACACACCTAACCCCGAACGTTTATTCAGAAAGTAATGACCCGTCATACGCGCGCGCGAGCTTTCGAGCTAGAAAAATGAGTTTAACACTTGTCACTTCCACGTTGCCGCGCCCCCGTAAGAACGGCGCCGGAGCTTTTTCACGTGCGATTGTGTGCAGGGAGGGGGGGGGGGGGACGTGTCGTGCGCGTTCCAAAGGTTAAATTAAAGAAAAAAAAAAAAGGCAGTCGGTTTTCTTCATGAGCTGTAAGGGAGGAATAAACACGGAGCCGTGCACTCGCTCACAAATGATACGTCCGAGAGTGCAATTGGGACGATCCGCAGAGCGGATTAGAATTAAGGAGGGGCGAGCGCGCTGAAAATAATTGCTGGCACCTTTGAAAAGAAGCGTTCTAGTTTTTCATTTGCGAGCGAAGCGTTTTCTTTTATGGACGAGAAGAAAGTTCTAGATTATTGTTGTTTTACCTGATATTTAGTTTTCAGTTGCGAGCGTAATTTTGGTATTTAAATAATTCAGGATGTTCGTTAGTGGCATTGTTAAGCCTCGTTTGACCGAGTTTTTTTACAGCTTCGCTTGTAGTGCTAGGAAAAAATTCCACTTTAAATTCAAGATTGTGTACGCTCGAATCATAAGCTTCTTATTCGGTTTCCTTTTTTCGGTCGTAAAACTTTTATTCTATTTACTTTCTTCGCATTTAATGTCGCAGAAGAAACTAATACCCTCCCTCGATAGGACAACGTTAAAAGAACGCATTAACCCACACACTGCCAACAAGATTTTCAGGAACTCTTTTTCGGTCGACCGCTAAGTACCCAATTCAATCAATCAGCGAGTTTATTTCTAGCGTCTCTCTCCTAGCATAAATAGCCAAACGACGCACAAAGCCTTCGCCTTGGCAAAGAAAAACAGACGTAGGTAGAAGTTCGCGTATCATACTGGAAGACAAAAGCCCGAGTCAAAGCCAGAGAGCCAACGGAGCAACAATCGTGGACGCCCAGAGGATGATTAAAGCTCTTTGTTAACGGGGCAGGAGAGCAAAGATCGCCGGGGGCAATCAATCACGGCTCGAAGGTCGCCGCGCGCCGTTACGAGTCGAGACGACAACGACGCCGTCGACGTTCTCCCTCTCTCTCCCTCTACCTTGGATAAACAGAGTTATCGAGCCCCAAAAGGCACATAATTCCTGAACCGTCTAACGCTGCCGTATATACTCGGCTGCAATTGCTTTGCTCCCTCGGCGCTGATCCTTGCGGGATTTCGCAACTTAGGTTACTACCTCCCATACACATACCTGCCGCTTAGCGGAATACTTCTCCGCCGCTCGCCTTCCTTGATTTTAATCGATTATTCGCGACGAGTTTGATCGGGGGTCGTAAGCGGAAATTGAGCGTGCAGCGCCGCGGTACAAAGACTCTCTACACCCCGGGGGGGATAGACGCTGCTGAATTTTTCACGCGCGTGCTTCAGAAGGTCATCGCGCGCGCGTCGGGCTCTCTCTCCTTTGCGAGCTGCGAGCTTCGACTCCGAAGTCTCGGAGCGCAAATAGGAGCGAGAGAACGTGTGACGGACGTATTTATATTTAAATGTGAAAGCTCGGGATGTATACGTTATAAGGGAAGTTTATTTTACAGGCCAGAGGAGTTTTACGCGCGTAAAGCGAGCGCTGTTTTAGATTTATATTTTATTTTTGGCTCACGGGCTGATGTTTTTTTGAAGTTTCGCCCGATTCCAGGCTCGAATATGAGCAGGAAAATACCCGGGGAATAAAAACTGCGTTTAGCGCGCGACGGTAGCTGTCGTTGAATGTTTTCGTGAAAATCTCGATTTTTTAAAAGAGCTTTCGAAGACGCGTTCTAACCACATTCGGCAAGAGATTTAGTCGAACGACGTCCATAATTCAGTTTTGAAAAAATTTTTTTATTTTATTGACCCTCGCTAATTTCATCACAGTCCCTCTAATTTAATAAAAACATTATTCCAGAAGAAAAAGCGGCTAAATTCCATTCTACGAGGCGTCATTATCGCGCCTAAGCCGAAATCAATGATATTTCTCTGGGAAATAAAAACTTAATCAAGCACGAAAGCCCCCTAATTATTACGGGCAGCTCCGTATCCGCGTCCTAACACGCTTTCTTCCCCCCAAGAACAAGAGACAATGATGAGCCGCGTAATCCATTTAGCCCCTAAGATATTGCATCTCCGGCGCCCTTCCTCTCCCCGGGAAAAAGGGCCAAAATCAGGAAGGAGTCGCGAAACGTGAGGAGCCTCGGTGCATAAGCCTCCCTGCAGAATCGATAAGTCGCACGTGCGCGAGATAAACCTGTCCGATAAAGTCGGCCGGCGCTTCCCGGTGAGGGTTGACGCGAGCGGGTTACCTCATCCCTCCCTCCCGTATACGACGGCGAATCCTCTTATTTCTTCGTATTTTCTCCCGACGAGGCGACCCGCGGCGACGGCGAACAACCAATTCTCCCGCTCGAGTCCTGGGAGAGAGAGAAAAATGCCGCCGAGTAAATAAGGAGCCGCGCGCGCCGCGACGGGGCTGGCGATGTATGTGCGGAGTGTCGGAGTGACGCGGAATATATGCGAGCCGCGCTGATGGCCGGGAGAGCGAAGCAGCGCGCCGCCGAGGTGAGAAATTACTCGCCCGACTGTGTGGCAATTAATAATTCAGCGGAGAAATTGATTTTTACCTTCCGACGAGGAAATGTATGCTCGGTTGGAAAATAATTGCAGTCTGCGTTTAGATATTTTTTAGCGAATTTAATCACGAAAAAGAAGAACGTGAGCTATTAGCTTAAAATACTGAAGAAACTGTTAAAAGTGAGGTTTCAATTCTAAAAGAATGTCCACGTCGACATCCAATCTCGTTCGAAGCAATCGATGCGACTAACGAGTAATTCCCCGTTATAAATTGAGACTGTTAAATTTTTCATGACCATGAAAGAGCCGCTCGACTTCGATCAGTGACTCGGTGGAAAAAATCCGCGGCAATTACGCTGCGCTTTCTCCTCCCCCATGCCTCGTTCTCGCGAGCACATCCCCTTAAAAGAGAAAAATGTACCCGAGTAAATAAGGGCTTCGACGGAGAAAAGGAGTGAAAAACGGGGGGTGAGGGGGGAGAAGGGCGCCACGGAGTAATAGAGCGTGCAGAAGCGGATAGCTTAGGCTATAAAGTGGCGTCCGCAAGAGATGCTCGATTTAATCTCGATGCGCTTAAAAGAAAGAAGAGTCGGCCGAGATAGAATCGATGACTGGCGGCTTCCGGCTGATAAATCCTCGATAAGCAAAAGGGTATAGCTTCGGAGGAGGGAGCCCGCCACCTTACTCGCTCGTAGCTCCTCGAAAAATCCAATAAGAGGTCTAAAGCCGGCCGGTCCAAAGAGTACTCCGCCCGACTGATTTAGCACTTTTTTTCGAAAGCACGACACCGTCGGGGTATCCCGGGTGAGATGGGCCGACGTGGATGGAACTACGTATTTGTTTAGGGTCGCCTCCCGAAGTCCCATTTTATGGGAATTAGATTAGGGGCTCTCGGCGCGGAGTGCTCGAGATTCGATAAATCCTGCTTTCTTTATAATTGATTTTGTTGACAGTTTGTTTACGAAACGTTACTCTCAAGTTTTGAGAGAAACCAATCGTGCATTTTTTAGGCATTTTGACGATTCACTGAATTATTTTGCGAAAAAAGGAAAAAAGTGCTATTTTTATCGCGAAGATGTTGAAAAAATTTTCATCTTTCCACGGGAATTTTCGAAAAAAAAGAATGAATTTTTCAAGTCAATTGTTTATTCAAGCTAGATCTTCTCAATAACTCTTCGAAGTTCAAAAACGGCCGGAAAGGCAGGATATATAGAATCGAGCAATTTTCCCGGCGGATAAACATCCCGCAGCGAGACGTCCGGATGAGATACTGGGCGCGTTTAGTCGACTCGGCTGCGAGGAGGCAAAGTCGCGAGACAGGACGCCTAAAGCACGTATATATCGACGAAGATTAAAGCGGTAATCTCGGCCCCATTTCGTTTGCCGAGTCCTGTGCTTATATTGAACCTATTTTACTCGGAAGAGCAAAAGAAGAGGAGGCAGGTCCCCCGGCGAATCCTGGTGCTTTTAGAGCCGCTGAATCATGGAAGACAATCTTCGGGTGATTGATTCTGCCAATCCGGTTTAGTTTTTTAATGTGCCCCTCTCCCTTTTCACGCGTAGATATTCCGCTTAACCGATTCGATTATAATACTTTCTTTCACAACTCCCAGTTAAACGATTGACAATTTTTTGAACTAAATTGGATCAGGTTATTATTTAAATAGAAACTCTTCAATATATTCTAATGTACATTTAACTATTTTATACCTCGTTTTAATGAATTAATGCTTTTATCGGACTTCGTAATATTATAAATGAAAAACAACGTCTGACTAAATTACTGCTTTACCACTTGTCAAATCAATTTTAGAATTATATTTTAAAAGTCTCATAAAATATATGCAAATAATTTTTTTTTTTAAATGTAAGATTTCTTATGGATAAGGTTTTCCTGTATGCATATATTTAGTAGCCGTTATACCGGCTACAACGTACTGAATTCTTAACTAAAGTAAACACGACCCAGATACAATTTCCGGATTGTTTATCTATAAACTTGTACAATAATGTTCGAAACTTCACTCCAATTTCAAACAATAATCAACTAGCTGAAATATCTTTAAACTATACAAAGCCTCGCCTCGGCTAATCCAACATCCGAAACTCCAGCCCCCAAAACCCGCGAAAAATCTAATTCAAAACCGAAAGCGAACGAGCCGTAAAAAATGAACGTCTCCTCTCGTTTCGAGGGTCGAAGATAGCAATCACAAAAGTAATTCGTCATGTTGAATCGGCTGCGGCGGCGGCGGCGGCGGCCGAGAGCGACAGGATCCGGCGAAAGCTCTCAGCGCGCGGCGTGACGAGCTGCTCCTCTCCTCCGCGATAATTCACAGCCACTTGGCGAATCTGCGGGCGCGGGTACGTGTGCGCGAGTGTGCGAGCGGGGATGCGAGCCTTCCGCTGAATTTCACCGAGGCGAGCGGAGCGCGCTTTGAAATAATCCAATCCATTTGCCGAGTTGCCGGAGAGGAGGGGGGAGGAGAGAGAGAGAGAGAGAGAGAGAGCCGGAGGAGCGCGAAGCCGAAGACTGCGAGGGAGCGAATGAGAATAGTTTCGGAATGAGGGGGAGATTAAAGAGCAAGAATGAGCGCGGAGAATAGTTAACGAAAAGTGGATTTCTTGACTTGAGAGTGGAATAGACACCGCAATTCGTTTTTTGTCTCGGCTCGTTTGCATACTTAAGTGCTTCGCCAGTGATACCGACTTCCGCTGTTATCTCGTTACGCTCTATTAAAGTTCATTTTTTTGCCCCCGAGCAATTTAGTTACACGCAATTTTCAAAACTTTTTCATTCGCTTTTTTTTTTATTTTTCTTAAAGCGGTAAGTAGTATCTTTTTGCTTTCGTTTGACAACTCCAAGTTCCAGAAGTACTTTCAGCCGACTGAAATAGAATTCAACAATCGCGAATGAGAGAGCTGCTTTCTCGGAAGCGTTTCGACAGGGCCGCGGAAGAAGATCGAAGCGCACGAGACCGAATAATAAGCGAGACAAAGGTACGAAAGGCGTTCGAACAAAAGCGTTTTTCACGCCGTAACTGGGGAGCGATATTTTAGGGGAAACGGAGGACTATAACGTCAGGCGAAAATTCGACGACTCTGGCTATTACTTCCTCTTGCCGTCTGTTTTTGAGTATCTGCGCACAACGGATGGCAAGACAACCATTTCCATCTGGAAACGTTACCTGCTTTATATACGATTCCGTGCCTTTGCTGCATCCCTTTCCTCCGATATTACTTTCTTCTCGAGATGCTATAACTAAAAAGAAATTCCACAGAGGTACGTGGCTCGAGGTAACCTAATACAGTAGAAAGAAATCCTTTCGATATCGCGCAATATCGTAGATTTGGAATTTTAATTATTATTATTATATAAAGCTATTAATTCAAAGTTTAAAACTAGATTATTTTTCTGCATTTAGAGGCAGATAATAAAGGTAACGATATTGGAGAAAGTAATAATAAAAGAGCTTCACTGAATTTAAATTATTAGATTATCGATGGTAAAAAATGAATATAATTTTAAAACTGCTGGGAACTTTAAAACTTTTTGTGTTATATTTTACATAAATCCAATTTTCCACTTGGATAAACTTTGTCAGCGAAATGCATAGTATGACACCAGAAATAAATGATGAGTGAATAAGTAGTTAAAATTAAGTTTCATCGTACTTTTTTTTTGTTGACTCCAAAATTGTATTTACAAGATTTAATTATATTATTTTCTTTCAACGCAATAGTATAGAATATGGAAAAATATGTCAATTAGTTTTTATTCAACATTTCAGATCAAAATTGCTAAAAGTATCGTTTTCCTTTTTCAAATTGAACAGTGGAGTTAAGTTTATATACATTTTCAATAAACAAACATACCTTAAATAAGGATTTGAAGAGATCGATTTTTCAACCGTTTGCGCGCCTGTATTTTTCTGCTATCGCTTAACCAAACCACATCGGAAAAAAAATGTCCATGTCAGCTAAGCTCAAAGAAGCCAGTGACCTGTAAACCCTCTTGCACTTAGCAAAATATTTTCGTGCTTCTAAACGGCGTCAAAGCGAGGAAAAACAAATCTTGCGCGTGTCAAACTTGCGACAAAAGGAAAATCCGAATTAATTCTGCCCGCGAGAAGCAAGCGCATTTAATTATATACACAACCCGGCGTAAAAAGGGGCGCCTATCCGGTTTGGTTGTTCTTTGCGCGACTAGTTACAGCTATAAAGCATTCGGTTAAGGGGCATCAAGCCAGACGTGTCGCTGTTTTTGTCGACTGAACCTTTTTTCAGCCGGGCGCCGCGCAAAAATGAGAGAGCGACCGAGTTCACTGCTACAATCAGCCGGCAAGCCGAAATTCCGGGTTCCTTCGTGCAGTAGAAAATATCTAAAGCTCTCGCTCGCTCGCTCGCTCTCTGGGCGCTTTCTGCAAAACAACGCAAGCTTTTCTGCGCTCGGGTGCTTTTCCGTTTTCTCTCTTTAACAGCCTACTCTGAATTATCGCCCATTTCTCGCTCGCTTTCATTTTCTCTTTTTAACCCCCGTACTTTCTTCATTCGCTCTCCCTTATTCTGCTTTATGCAATGTACCTGTGTCTATTTTGTCCTTAAGCAAATAACATTCACGCTAATCATTGCATAACGTAAAGCTTAGAGTGACTTTACTTTCTGAGTTATATCAGTAATTAATTTGTTGCAGAATGAACATTATTCTTAAGCAGTTTAAATAAAAATCTTATTTATTTACTATAACTATTTCTTTTTTTATACTCTTTATACATAATGCTTTAGAAAACTAAATAATATCTCTGTAAACAAGCTTTATTCGAACAAGATTTTTTGAACAGCTTAAGTTAATTAGCACTAAAGCACAAAATTATTGCCTTTACGCATAACATCCACAGACATTTTCGAGTAAAACATTATTAGCCGTAAAAAAATGTAGCTTCAACGGAAGTAAAAAGTTTAATCCATAACTTTTAATTTATTTCAAGTTTTCTCGTTACGCCTCGGCCTTTGTAACTCTGTCCCGTTTTTTTGCGCTCCCGGCTTTATAACTAACGCATTTCTCTGTTACTTGGAAGCCGCTCGCGGAACCGTTGGCGCCAATTATTCATTGCGGCACTCGAGAATATTCAGTTTTCTCGAGTGTACAGTCGGGGAAAGAGCTCCGTTGCCTTATTTATGCCTGCGTACGGAGACTCGGGATCTATACGCGAAAACCGCAGAGTTCGCGTTTCCTTCGCCAACTTCTGCCGCTCAAAAAACTAAACTTTGTTTTCGAAATAACAAGTGCGAAACGAAGAAGCAAAAAATTCTCACTGCGTGCAATGTTAATGAGAGGCGGGAAAGGGACGCGGAAAAAATTCAAGGAAGATATGCGATTCGGTACATAAGTAATTTCAATGAATGCGGTAAAAGTTTCTTTTGAGATCATGTGCATACTTAAAAGGGTTTTAGTAATGGTACAAAGAACTTGGTCACACAAACAATTATATTGAAAACTTGAAAAGTCAGTCTTAATCAATCCGTGGTTACGGGCATACCCAAAGTTTTTATTCGCAGACGTACAATGCAATTCTTCACTATATTTCTTTCATCGGTTGTGCGCTGAAATTTGCTACTTAAGAGTTATCGGGGTCAGCGATTCTTTAAAAGAGTTTGAAAAAGCAGCATTCGTAACACCACTTATTGTACTTAAACGTAATGGCTCTCATTAACACCCTATTCGTAAAACTGTAAAGTCCCCCGTCATAATTACGTCGCTGTAATCAATACCGGGGTTTAAAACAAGATCGCGCAAATTGAGGGATCCATGTATAGCGCTTTGATCACGCGCCTGCATTAGTCGGATTGCAAGCAATTTAATTATACGTGTTACGTGAGCGGTGGTGCATTCTAACTTTGACTAATTCCACGTCAGAACTTCGACTCGCTCGCAATTCGAGCAAATGCGGGGGGCGCCAGCCGACGGAAAAGAAAAGACAAGCGGATTTAAACTCATAAGCTTCGATCCCCCCATCATCATCGTTTCCCCATCCGCTAGCGCAAGATCCCCATTGAAATTCCGGACGGAGGGGCAAAAACCGGCGGTAGAACTTCGGAGCCTAAAAACAAGGAGGGACGACGGCCGGTGTGTGCGCCCTCCTCATGCATTTATTTATGGGCCGATCTTCCCCGACGTCCGCCAGATGCGCAAAGCCGAGAACAGAGCGCGCCAGTTAGCGGCCACGGCGACTATACGACGGATTTACATTCGTAACTTTTGCGGCTTAACGGACAGAAACACTTGTACACAGAGAGGGAGAACCATCCGGCGACATTCGGTCCGGTGTGTGTGTGTGTGTGTGTGTGCGCTCCGCTGGAATGACAGAGCGCAGCCTGAAAGGGAGCGGAATTTGACCGAGTGTACCGAGGCTTGCTATGGAGATACTATTTATTTTAAACCGGGGATCTCCGAGCCGCAATGACTCATCCGCAACCTTCTGGGCTGCAATTCGAACCCTCTGCGGCGCGGCGCGTCTCTCTCTCTCTCTCTCTCTCGTCTCGGCTTCTCGGTTTCTTTGATTTTAGAAATCAGTGCGCAACCAATCCATTTTGTTCTCATACAGGCTCGTGCGCATGTCAAGTAGGTATTTCATAATATAACGTACGACTTGCGGATAAGCTCTCCAGTCTCGGTATTCTCGTCCATAAATCATGAGCCGAGTCGAGATATGCTGAAGAGTTGACCTGAATGTAAAAAAAAAAAAAATATTGAAGAAGTCTGCAAACATTGCCGATGTGCCGACGAAAGAGAGATAAGATTAAGCAGTATATCATTGACGTATCATGTTTCGGAAAAAAGAAACTAGTCTAGACCATTTTTTGCTCGCCGGAAAATATATTTTATTAAAGGACCGCTTCGTCAAGTGACGTAATTAAGATCCCCGGTCTAGAGAACTAAAATAGCCTGTCCAGAGTGAAAAGGGGGCGTGCATTCCAAAGTAATATTTAACTACCGCTCGCAATAATTTATGATTTCAAAATATTTTTATAAAACGTTCTCGTTTATAATCAATGTTTAAATAAAATAAAACCAAATAATTAATGTTTAAATTAAGATATTTGTATTTACGGTGGTTTGGTAAACTGCAGCTGAAGCGAGTGTTCCATCCCTTAATTATTCAATCGTGCCTCGCTGCACGTGTTAAAAGTTACCGAGAGTAAGTAAAAATTGACTTATTCAAGAATCAAACAATCCTTAAAATTTTTGCTCAAACAAGGAAGCCAGTATTTTTCTACCAAGAATTTATCGAAACATAGGTAGAAGCGCACACATCGGTATAGGGATAAAAAAAAAAAAGGAACTAGCTCCGCTCCAGAGGAGCTCGGGGCTGTTCTACTTTCTCTTTCGGGCGTTTATCCTCGCGTCCGTAACTTTCCGGGATTGTGTCAGCCAGTGGGAAGTTTGATACCCTCGTTGGCCCTCGCCGCGAAGAATACACGGCGAGCGGCGGTAAGCGGTATTTGCTCAACGATGAAACGGAATTCACGGAATTTCTTATCGTGCGGTCGCTTTTGCTCCGCCGCAGCGACGTACTCCTCGCGTGTTTGCTCTTTCACTGTCTCCTACCGCTCGAGTTTCCCGGGCATCGAGGGACGATTTGCGCAAATTTCAGCAGCACTTCTATTTTCAGACTTTAAGCACGTGTTTTGCCTATACATACGGCTCGGTTTTACAGCGCCGAATCGTCACTGCATTTATACTTTTTGCTGCGAAAAAATTCTGGCCTGCTTGATAAAAACTGCGGTGGAATCACGAGGAACATACGCCAATGTAGGGCTTTCGTTTTTTTTATAATTATTTGAAATATATTTATTTATTAGTCATAATATTTCAATTTAAACTTCAGTTAATGCACATATTCGGGCCAGGAAATGAAACGGATAAAATTTTCTAGTTTGAATAAACCATTAACAATGGATTCTCTAAAATACGCTAATTTGAATGCAAATAATCAACGAAATTACCAGAATATTTATCACGAGCACTTAAGCTAATAACTATACGCCTGGAAACTAAGCGCCGATAAATGGAAAGTGGTTTAATATAAAAATATGACATGAGGCCGAATTGAAGAGCACTTAAAGAAGATGATTGATATTAATAGGGATGTTTGATCTAATTATGCCTTACAGATTTTCTTAAATTAAAAACTGATGGGAAATAATACCTAATAAGTGCATTTTTTAATTAAATAAAAGTTAATTTATATCTAAACTATTTCATAAAGCTCTTCTTTCTAATATTCTTAACACTAGTGTACTTTTAAAAACTTTCTTATAATGTTTCTGTAAACAGTGTCTTTATAAGCTATCACATTTAACTATGCTTAAACTTACGACCGATATTAGTAAGACCGACATACTTACTTAATTGTATCTGACCGACAAAGGAATACCACGAAACTCCGACCGAAACAACGGTCTTTCAAGACGCAATTTTGACGGACGTCCCTAAACTTCACTGAGGAAGTCATCGGAGTGCAAAGCGTCGAATACCGTCAATAAGCTACTACTGCTCCTTTGTAATCTGCGGTGATAATGCAGATCGCGGAAGCAGAAGTTAATCGTATTCGCGGGGGGAGAGAGGGAGAGGGAGAGAAAGAGCCGCGTTCGAGCGCGTAATTCCCCGGGCGGCGCGACTCAACTCAAGCGCGACGAGTCGCCCGGCCAACTTTCCTCCCTCTGCCCGCTCTAATGGTTGCGCGGACGGCCGGATTGATCGGCGCGTGCGGCTCTTTAGCAAGATAAGAATCCCGCTGTGTACCGGTTAAGGGACGCCGCCGTTCTCATTCGCAAACAATTTCACGGCCTGACGCGCTTCGCTTGCTGCTTGATTTATGGAACGCCGGGCCGCCGCTTTTTCGCCAAGGTGCCCCGCGCCGGTTTCGGCTTACGGACTTTTAGTGCCCCGCTGTGATATTAACTAAGGTTTTTGAAAGTAGTGCTTGACGTCTATTGGTTTTGACAAATTTTCATGAAGTTACAAGATAATCGGGTTATTTAGTTGATTTGCTCGCGATAGTAGTGATTACGTAAATTCAAAATCGTGTATAACTCGGATAATATAGAAATTACGTGCCAGAGCCTTGCTGAGTATGCTAACTGAACTTTTAATTACTTTACACTATTAAATACATATTGTATCATATGTTTCAAAAAAGAATATTCCAAACTAATATTTTTGCTGATATGTCGACAGCATTTGCGACTCTTCTTATTACCAGAAAAAACTCAGCTTTACCCGAAACTTACTTTTCAACTGGAAAATCTCAAGGCTTGGAAGAGCATCAGTTTGCGCGTTCTTGCTCACCACCTTTACTTTTTTAATTAGAGTGTGTAGAATGACGACTTCACAGATTTAAACGCGTCGTCACTCTTCCTTTTAGCTTCTCGAGTGAACATTTTCAAAGGTCCAACGAAAACTAATGCATTCGCACTTACTTAGTTAAATAAACTTAGAAAGTACATCTTGAATTATTAAATATTGTATTGGTTTTGCAAATTTTCATGAAGTACAAGATAATTGGGTTATTTAGTTGATTTGCTCGCGATAGTAATGTTTACGTAAGTTGAAAATCTTGTATAACTCGGATAATGTAGAAAATACGTGCCAGAGCATTGCTCAGTGTGATAACTTACTTTTCAACTGGAAAATCTCAAGGCTTAGAAGAGCATGAATTTGCGCGTTCTTGCTCACCTGCTTTACTTTTTTAATTAGAGTGTAAAATGACGACTTCACAGATTTAAACCCATCGACACTCTTCGTTTTAGCTTCGCAGGCACATTTTCAAAGGTTTTTAAAGGTCCATATAAAAACTAATGCATTCGCACTTACTTACTCTGTTGGAAGTTTTCACCATTATTTCACGAGTGTTTGGCGAATTTTTTTAAAATTGGCCTAGTTTTCGACTAACCACCCTGCTAAAAACGACACCATTTTCATCAAAAACTTGGTGAAATATTGGTCAAATTGGAAATAATAAGAAAATTATATTAATAATAAAATTAAATAATAAAATTGATTAATAAATAATAAATAAAAATAGATAATAATAATAATAAAAAATAATAATAATTTGTTAATGACTCATTTTGTAATGACTCTGATAGTTTTATTACGCAGTCAAAATCTCTATCATTTATAATTAAATTCCTATTCTTAGTCTTTTTGAAATTTTTAGAATAAAGAAGACCATATGTTAGGGCTGGACAGCTGGAAATGAGAAGACCTATCAAATGAGCAAAATCGCTTATTTTACAGCAAAACCCAACAAGATAATTATTAAGAGTGCTTTGAATTAGATTTGTGATTTGAATTAGATGTGTGCCGATACAGATAATATCATCTAAATAGATAGAAGAAATTAAACCTTTAGCTCGCAGGGAGCACATATTTCAATAGCTCCATTATTTTTAAGCTGACCGACTTCAAGCTTGAACATAGTTATTTCTGAATACTAATATTTCCACACCCTTGTCGAAAAGTACTAAAAATATATGCATTTGTTCGCTACGAAAGGTATCGGTTAAAACTACTCTCATTTTGAATATAAAATTTTAATCTACTTTTACATTCTATATTTATTTATTAATCCTACAAAATTTTAAGTTACATTTTTATTTAACATATAAATTTTAATTTAAATTCTTGGAATTAAAATTTATATGTTAAAACTGCGGAAAGACTTTGAACACTCGTGAATATCATCAAAAACCAGCTAGGAAACTCAACACTCATCTTGCGGTAAAATATTGATTTTACAAGAATACGAATTTCAACATAAAAAGCAATTAATCTCAGAACTGAATTCCGTTAAACAAACGATCGCGGAAGTTTGTTTCAGAAAAGTACCCGGCGATAGAAATATAGACTTAAGTAAATTAACTCCGTGTTCTAATCACCTCCTCGATCTTGTGTCGATGAAAAGAAGGAGAGCGAGCAGAAAGGCCGCATATTAATAAAGAATGAGCGCACGCAAGCTCACGAAATTCCCCCTGGAAATCGGGGCAGTTTAACTTTTTCTTCCTCGTTGTTATACTTACCTGAAGCCATTCAACGGCTTTAAGGTGGTTGTATGGTTTATCGACTTATCAAAGAAATTAGTAAGATTTTGCAAGCATGTAGTATAAAGTACGTACAATACAAACACCTAAATTTTTAGGACAGTTAACGTGTAAAAATTTGAGAAAACGGTCTTTGAAATGAAGGATTGCAAATAAGAAGAGAAAATTATTTAGATTACAATCTGAAATTTCAAAAGTAAAAACCATTCTTTAGAAGTTTCAAATAAATCGGGCCATCAATTTGAAAGAAAGTTAAAATTGCCACCAGCGAATGGCGATAATTTCGAGACGGATATTTTCAATCTTCGAATCTGCGATCATCACTTAGCCGGCAAAAAAACGGACAACGGCAGAAAATAATTCAGCTCCCGAGCATTAGTACAGACGCGCGAAACGTCCAATAATTATTCACGCTTAATTCTTAAACCGCTTTCGCATTATCGCCCTGTTTATTTCGACTCGGTCGCACCGGCCAAAAATTAACATCGCAAATTAGCGCCGACCACTTTACGGCTTAACGCGCTCGGCTCTCTACCCAAAAATGCAATTCCGACGATGGGCGGCAGTAGTGGGCACTCGACAGCCCCATTCAGCAGAAATTCGCAACAAGCGAACAGAGAGAGAGAGAGAGAGAGAGAGATAGACGCGCGCACTAGTAACGTGCGGGGCGCGGCAATGGCAATCTCGTCGCCATCCGAAACACTTAACGAGCTCTCGTGCGACGGCCTAGGCAACGATCTATTAGCGCGGTCCGCTGCCGATTATGACGTTCGCCCAATCGCTCATTGGAGAGGGCGGCCGAGCTGAGCGCGATGTGTGCGTGCGCGCGCGCGTCCGCGCACTCGTTCCACGGTTAGCGGTGTGGTGGCGGGCACTCGATCGCGCGTAACGAGGTTACGTTGCATTAGCCAATTAGCGGAGGGGGCGCGCGCGGCCGATCTTTTGCGAAGCGCGGGGATTTCCCGGCTGCTGCGATACGGAAATGCTCTGATTCACGCGGACCCTACCGTAAATAAATGAGCGCGCCTGACCCCCCCCCCCCCCCCCCCAACTAACTCGCCCTCATTATCAGCTCTTTGCGAGCCGGCTTTTGTTCACCGGCTTATTTTTTGCAAACGTTTTTGCGACAAGGGAGATGAATGATGCCGACGCGATTACAGCGGGAAAATGTAGTTGTGAGCTAAACGCTGCAATTATTTCGTCGTTTTTTTTTCAAAAGTAGATCGTTTATTTATTTTGGAGAGAATTTCCAACGATTATGCGTGTTTTTTATTGTGACAATGTTTCTTTTGTTATAATCGTGTCGTTCGCAGAATTTGAAAAATATTACGATATTGAATAGTGAGTTGAATGTGTGGTCTTTAACGTACTTATTGAAAATTTAAAGTATGGACAATTATGGGTATTATGGAATTTATTATCGAATTAAAATATTTTGACCTTCTTAAAACTGGATGTTGATACAAAATTTTTCAAACGAGACGGTCAGTACATTTTCAAGTTAAAATTCGTAGCGAAAAATCGATCATAATCAGAATGCTGTCAAACAGGTAATGCGACTAATAATTAATCTAAATTATCGCCACTTACATCGTTTAATTCCGCATGAAAGAAATTTAGCTCGCCGAGCGGCAACAATCGCGGGCGCCTAAAAAGCGCGGACTAATCGCGCTTTAATCCCATCGGGCAACAAAAGGCTCGAATTTTGACTTCCGCTAAGCGAACGAAATCCTGGTCGACTGCAGTTTCCGCCGTAACGAAGAAGACAATCACGCGCCGCGCCTCGCTAATTGGTAACTCGTGACTTTTCATCCGCCATTAACACGCGCACGCGCAAACCACTTTGCGCCGGCATTCTAAGCCATTCGATGCTCCCGCCGCGAGGGACAAAGTTCATAATTAACAGCTGCGAAATAGCTGAAACAAGTGGGGGTACACAGAACACATTACGGGAGTTGGATGCATGCGCATTTTAAAAGACGATGCCGCGCGCGTGCGAATGCGGTGTAAACAACCGTTTCGTGCGCCTTTCGAATTGCTTTTTGCGGAAAAGTTATTGAGAGTGTACGAGATTTTCGTTAAGGGTATCAAATTGCTGAATGGTATTTCAATGGATTTCATCAAGTTTTTATAAATAACGGAGAATGTCCGTTGAAACTGCGGTTTTCGGAATTTGCATTTATTACATTATTATATTTCAACCTTGCAGAATCATTTTACGTTTCATCTCTTAAAATAATACCTGTGATTTTCGAAGAGTTTTGTTCGCAATTTTAAAAAACAATTTTAAAGTTTAAACGGAAACGAAAGGCTTTCAAATATTTTAGCGCAGAGAAAATAGATCATACAGTAATTGTAAGAAAATCATGACTTGATGTTATTTTTTCTGAAAGTACCAACAAAAAGCAAAACTTCCGTCGTTAACATCTCTAATTAGTGTTTATTTATTTTTTTCCATCCCTCTTTGCAAATAATAATATGTTAATATTAATGTTTTGACGGAGATAAATTCATAGTAAAATTTACCTTAAATGTGAGTAAAAGTTGCTTAAAAAGTTTAGCAAACATCGTTAAGTAAACTTCACTCAGCTTTTTAAGTAAATTTTACCGAATCTGAAGCGCCATCTTTCTTTCTGTCTCTCTCTTACGTGGAGCAGCTTACTTAATAATTCAGTAAATTTTACTTAAGTCAGAATCAGTATCTTTTACTCAATTTTTTAAATAATTTTCACTAGCAATTTTTCTCCGTGCTGGAATTACTTTTTACTTTCATAAACGAAATTGTAACCTACATAAATCTTCAATAAAACGAAACAAAAACGTTACAACATTGCAATATTCCGAAGTATAAAAAGATTTCGATATCGTAAAAATCCAAGGCACCCGATCAGAACCATTTTCATTTACCCCTCCACGCACTCCGCGCGACTAAATCGTTCCAACTTACGCGGCTACGACGGCGCTTCGACGCGCACCTTGCGCACAAAAATTCATACGCAAATGCATATTGCAGCGAGGCAGCAGCCGAGCGGCAGGGCAGCTGGTGCTCTTGATTCTCGATGCGCGTCGAGCCGCGTAAAACTGGCCCGTAAACCGCGCCCGATGCCCCGACGTAATTTAATGCGCTCCTTTTGCCGTCAGTCGCGAAATTACAGGCCGAGAGACACAGAGTCGGACATTATGCAAAGCGCCGCAACGATAACACGACGAAATGGAAAAAATACAATATCGGCGTCGCGCGGCGGGAGCGCGGCGCGACTCATGAATTTTTATGGGCCCGCGGGATATATGGATTTCGCGCGCGAAAGACGGCATTCGCGTGCTTAAAGTTTTTATTCCGATAAGCCGATTGCTGTACGAATCTGGCCGGTGTCTGCCTGGCCCCCGCTTTTTTCATCTGTACAATTTTAATCTCCGAGCCATTTTCGAGGAAGCGCTGATGGACGGACTGAATATTCAGCGGGTTACTTTCGGCTTTTTTCTTTTTTTTTTAAAGCTAATGGCATTGTTCGATGGAAAACGTTTCACTGAATGAAGTTTGAATCATTAAGAAATTGGATTATTGATCCGTGACTATAATCATGATTTGGTTGTTAATCTGTTTGACGTTTTTAGAGTTATATTACTTTCAGAAAATTATAAGCAAACAACTTTTTATAGATAAATAAATAGTTTTGCTGAACATCAATGTACTTCGAACAATGGAAATCAGATATCGAATATACGTCTGACCAAAACGGTATTTTACCACTTCCAAAAGATTCACCCAAGTTCAGCCGAGAAAGCATTTAAAATTCGTGCGAAACGACTGTTTTTCAAAATTTCTATAAATATAATTTATACAGCGATATTCAGAAGCAATAAATGAGGCGCCTCCGCCGCTGCCTATTAAAGGAAGTTTCAGTACAATCCAAAGAAGAAATTGATGGGAGCATAAAATTTACAACGCTCTGAGGAAAGCCTCCCACTATAACGCTGTCGCGTAAATTCGAGGCCCTAAGTTGAATAATAATTGGCTATAAAAACTGATTAGTCACCCGTAGACTCACCCCTTCCCGCCCTAATTCAGGCAATTTCTATTCGGTCCACGAGCAATCGCCGATCATATTCCAGGCCCGAACTTCCCGGCGGCGGCGGTGGCGGCAGATTTCATCGGCTCGAATTTCCGACGATTTAAAGCGAGCCACGGAGTGCGAGGCCGCACGTTTATATCATTTAACATGTGACCGTAATTACATGTAAATCCCGAATCTATTGTATAAGCACAGGGAGAGCCGAAATAAGGCCAAGCGGCTGCTGCTGCCACCGCCGCCGACGCCGCCGCGGGTAATACGAAATGGCGCGGACGTACGCGTTTTACGAAATTGATCGAGTAGAGCTCCGCTGCAGCTCGAGGCTTTTTGCATCCGGTTCGTGAGTATGCAGATGAACGAGCGATTCCGGTCCTTGAGCCGACGTTTATCGACGTAATCACGTACTGAAAACGGGGACGGCTGCCGGAAAAAAAGACGCGCGATTACCCTCCCCCCTCCCAACGTGTCTTTCTCTCTTTCCTCCGTTTCTCCTTACACGCTAGTAAGCGGAGTTAACGCGAAATTACGCCTGGCAATTTCGAGACGCCGCGAGTTATACCTGTATATAGGCAAGCAGACCTCGGGATACGGGATATCGGTATACCGGGTGATACCGGGAGATTGCTCTATCTTTCTTTTGCCGGTGCGTCCTTACTTTACCTTTACGCTTAACGCGACGACGCGATGCGAGCGGGAGAGTTGAGAAAGTGCAGCATGTTTATGGTAAGTGTCTTAGCGCGCGAATGTGAATTTTATTTTTCGCGGGGAATGAGCCGCTGAATTTTAAAGTTCTCGCGCATTTTTGGAATTACTCGCGAGGATTTAGTGGCCGCGTAATTCAGCGCGAACGAAAAATAAAAAGTTTTCCCCGCGAATTTCGAAACTGATTCTTCGGTCGTTACTTAGGAGATAAACAAAATTCGAATTTCTTTCGATGTTTTCCAATTGGATGATATTGTATTGAATCTGTATTAATTTTTATAATTGTAATAAAGGTGAGAGATTGAATAAACAATCATCAAGCATTGCATAATAATACCTTTATCTTCTGGACTTTGAATTTCATAACTTTCATCTGAATTTCAGAATAATTAATCGCGAAGGCTTTTAAAAAATCAATAGCCCCCTTGATTTTGCAAATTTATTCCCGCCATATTGAATCCGGCGAGGCGAATCCAGTTAAATTTCACGGACAATCTTCGAAAACCAGCCAAAACCCCATGCAAATGCGCCATTATTATGGCCATTTCCGCGTTTTCAACCCCTCCTCCCCCTCCAGCAACGGTCGAAAAATACGAGCGACACCCTCCGGGATCATAAATTTCCCGGGCGACTCCCCTCCTTTTCTCCCCGACAGAGCAATGAAACCGAAAACGATTCAACCGTCATCGAAGCCCTCGAGAGTCCAGTGTGTCTAAGGAGATAGCGCAAGATCCAGGCCGGCTAATTAATTATCATTAGCTCGCCCCGGATAGAGCGGTTTCTAATCCCTGGGGGTAAGTACATCAAATCTCTGTGGCGCGATAACAGTCATGCTTCGATCTCCCACCCACTGCGGGCCTCCTTCCCTTTTCAAGCCCATCAAGTGTCTCCCTCGCATCGGCTGCGGAGGCGTCGACGGCAGTTAGTACGTAGACCTTTAAAGAGCACCGACCTCCCTTAACAATGGATTTACATAATAACGAGGGCCAACGAGCCGGAGGCTGCTTAGCCGCTTCTGACGCCTCTTCTCGGACATAATTTGATTTTAGCGCGGATAAGTTGTGTGCGAAAGGGTGGAAGATTATGATGAAGCGTTTTATATATATATCGGGTTTGTCGCTGTTTAAGAAGTCGGTGGAAAAGGGTGAATATTGATGCTACGCAATTTCGTTTTATTTTCGGGAATTGAAATGAATAGTGATTAAATAGTAGACATTTATTGCGCTCTAAATCTTGTTCGTTATTCGCGCCGGCCTTTATTTAATACATTTTGTAATTTTAATAGATGCCACTTTACTTGTGTACAAATTTTCACCAGAATTCCTATGAATACTTTATTACAATTCTCAAAAGCGCTCTTTATAACGTTCAAAAGCGAAATAAAATTATTTCCTATAAAATTGCGTACTTTCAATGATTTATTCATTTCAATGAAGTAACGCTTTTCAAAATTAATACATTTTGTTGCGATTCGTTAGTATTTTTTTCGCTGGGTTTATGCCGTTTTTACGCACTTTTACAAAAATTAGAAGGGAAAAGGATCTTTTCCAGATTTTTTTTAATTACTATTTTAGTAATTTTAATTACTATTTTAGTCGAGACTTTTTCTACTTTTGCCCAAAACGGAAATTTACTCGCGAAACATCGCAAAAATGAAAACAATTATTTTTATTAAAAACAATGCTTTGACCCTCAAAGAATCCTTTTCCCTTGTAATTTCTGCAAAATGAAGGCTGAAAGTAATGAACATTTAAACTTTCCAAAAAGTACACAAAAATATTCAAGTAAAAAAAAGTGTCAATTATTCAAGTGAACAAGTTTCTCTAAGCAATTTTATTTATTTACAAATACCACGACGTTTCAGTGAATGCCGGCTGATCCCCCAAAAAAAAATCGGCATCCTGATATAACCGGCGCAGCCGAAATATCCTTCATCCATATATATTCGAACTAATCCCCTGCGCTTTCATTTTCCCCTTACCTCCGCGGGCCCCTTTCCCCCGAAATCTAAAGCCTCGCTCCGCAGCCGCCAAAGATTAAATACGACAGCGTCGATAATCACCAGGCCGACTGACAAACAAATCCGAAAATTCCGTCTAGCAGCTCCCGGCATAGAAGAGGGAGAAAAAACCGATAGAGCGCAAAAGATATCCGGTAAGGAGCCGTAGCTGTGTAAATATATAAAAGCCAGCCACCGCGGGAAAAACAGGGAAACACCGTAATAAAAGCTCGTATCGGGCCAGTATTGGCAAGGCCTTGATTTATCCCTCCAAGTGCACCGACAGGATTTTCCATTTCTTTCTCGCTTACAGTTCGACGGCTCACACCTACGATCCTCGCGGAGCAGCAGTCCGCTCGCCTTTTCTCCTCTAATGTCCTCTCTTTCTCTCCCGGCTCCTTATCCACGTAGCGAGACGGGAATTTATGGCACGTCGCGCGCGAAACGCCCGTAGAGGAGAGGGAAGCGCAGGGACAACATTTTTAAACTAGAAATAATGATGGAATACCCGGCTTCGCGCCGCCTTTTTCGAGTTAATATATTTTGCGGAACGCTGGGAGCCTCTGGCTTTTATGGAAACGTACGCGGTTATTGGATTCATGAAGTCTATGGGAAATTTATGTAACCTATGGGTATTATCCCGCGCGGAGGAGCTTCATAAATTATAGGAGGAAAATGAATTTTTTAACTTTTACGTGCAATGAAAATTAACGGAATGCAGTGTGTTTTGGATTTTCTTAAAAGATTTTTCAAAATTTATTGCTCGGCGTATAAAAGCTTCGGAAAAAATTAATAATTTGGCCGGTGAAAAAAGTTTTGAAGAAAGAGTTTAATAAAACGCTGACCCTTTTATTGCTAGGAAAGCCGAGAAAAGATTAAAAGTCCTATTAAGTAACTCCTGCGGATTACCTTATAAGTACAGAAAAATCCTACATTGAAAGAATGGAGTTTATGTTATATAAAGAAAGTAGATTTTATTTTGCTACGCCTTTTTTTCTCTCCTAAATTTATATCTGAAACAAAAATTTATAATTCTCAGAAAATAAGCTGCTCTACAAAAAGTTAAAAAGTTCTATTGAAACTGACAAGATAACTGGAAATTTTATGATTTATTTTCCCTTAGGTTAATTCTCATCACGAAACCGAACACCGACTTTGCCATGATCATCGCGTCTTCTGAAAAATAAATTAGACCCTTAACGCGCGCAAAAACTTCGTCCGAAACTTCGGTAATGATATTTAAAACTGACATAAACATTAATTCGCGCAAGTTGTGGCACCGGTGAACTTGAAAACTTTACGGCGCACCTCGCGTGCAGAGAGGTAAAAACGATCGACCTCCTTCGCTAAAATTCGTAAACTCGGAAAAATCGATGGCACACGTAGCATGATTGACCCGGAAACTCTTGCCACAAAAATACAAACTAAGCAGCGCGAAAAAAAAAGAAAGCGCGTCGGATCGCACGTCGGACTTTGAAAAAGCGCTTCTGACACTCGATTCAGGCCGAGAAAGTTCCTCGGCCATATAGAGCTTGTTAAGGGGCGCGTCGTGAATATTGCCGTGGGGCGAGTGCCTTTAAAGTCCCGTCACGTCGGCGGCGTTACGCGGTTACAGTATCGCGAGCAGCTCCCTCTCCCCCCCTTCTTTTTTTCTTATCTGCTCTTCCTCCGCCTCCTCGTCTGCTTTGCACCTTTATCTTCTCGTTTTTGCTCCCGGCGGCTAAGGCCTTAAGGTCTCGCACGCTACGAGGAAAGCAATATTGAGCGCGGCTTGCAGCGGGAATCGAAACGACGGAGCGGCGCGGCGGCGGCGGCGGCGGCTGCTTTTATTTTGCCCGCGGTCTCGAGATTTGTAATTCTTTATTGCGACTGCACGCCCGAAGTTTTATGATTTTGGACTTTTTGCATTCGACGTATCACGAGGAGTTGTGGCAAAGGGCACGGAATTAAATGTTAAATTTTCGATTCAAGGTTTTGTTTGTTTGATTGCGCAAAGTTTTTTATGATAATAGCATGGTAGTCTATTTTGAAATCAAAAATAAATATACCCTGCATATGTCGGAAGTTTTCACCATTATTGTGTCAATTTTTACCAAATTTTTTAAAATTTGGCTAATTTTTTACCAATAACCGTGCTAAAAACGACACCGTTTATCGAAAAATTGGTCAAAAATTAAAAATTGAAAAAATTAAAATTAAAATTAATTAAATAATTAAATTTAATTAATGTAATTAATTAAATTTAATAAAATTAAAATTAAATTTAAAATTAAAATTAATTCTTTAAAAATTGAATTATTTATAAAGAATTCTCTACTTATTAAAAAATTTGAATTGTTATTACATTTTTTAATCCGCAAAGTTTTGTATTTAAATAATAAATTAAGAAACGCTTACATTTTACATATAAAATTTTAGTTTATATTCTTATTATAATCCACCATATTTATTTTTCATCTGTTTTAAGCAACATTTGACCAAAACGTATAGCCAAAAAAAAAATTCATGAATTATTGGTGAACTGGACAAAATAATGGTGAAATTTCCCACAGGGAAGGACTATTTATTTATTTATTTAAGACCAGAATAAACGCATGCATTTTACTAAAAACTTTCTAATTTTCGCCATTTTCTCATACGATGCTTTTTAAGTCATCATTATAAATCATGTAAAATCTAGTCCTCGTAACGTCCACTCTTCAATAAAAGATCCAAAACTAAAAAATAAATCAGTCTTCCAAAAATTTTATCAGAAGGTAGCACCGCGCCGGAAGGAGAACGTAAAAGACCGCAGAAGCGTACATTTTTGAAGACTGCACGGGCATTTCTCGCGTCACGAGTCTCCGGTCGGTTTGTACGCGCGGGCATAAATCGCACGGGAATGAGAATTCCTTTTTACCGCGGCGGCGGACCCCCCGGTAACAACGTGTCGCGGCCAAACTGGCACCTACACCGAAAGCGTAATGAGTGCGCAACTCGGCGCGCTCTCTTTTTCGCCCCGGCCGTGTCACGTATGAAGCGCGCGGCGGGCTATTGGAAAAACCGGCGGACCTCGCAGCCACTCTTTCTACTTCTTTTTTCGAATTCCAGCGGGAAGTCGATATATACACCGCTCGCGTCCACCCGGAGGGATATCCGATACGTATAAATCAATTTTTCCTCGTTCGGCCGAAATTTTTAATTTTTCGAAACCGCTCCGACCGCGTCGCTGATTCGGATTTTTCGTTGGCGTGTCGAAGATTGGCCTACTTTTGAAAAATTTGAAATTTAAACGAACGGTGATTGCAAAGATCCATTTCTGGTGCGCGAATTAAAAATTTGAATCACAATTTTAACTTTTTATTTTTTTAGTTTAAAGGAATTTAGGAACAAGTAAAAATGTATAACGTTACTTTTTAAAGATAAATTTGTTCGTGCTGCTTGAGCTTAAAATAATGTAGAGTATAAATACAACATCTAGTATAAAAAATTAATGCCTTCGATGCTCAGCATCTCCCTTTCAGATTAATACGATAATTATTTTAATTAATACGATACTTATAGTTTAATAAATTAGTCGCCGGCAAATAATCAGAGTTCCAAATAATTAGAGCAGCTACGAAGGAGCAGCCTCCTCCTCCTTTTTCCCCCGGCAGCTTGGCAGCGTCAGCCCGTAATATCTATACCTCGGCGCCGCCCTTACAGCCGAGTGTGTTCGAAAAGCCTGGCTTTCGCGCGCGCATAATGAAGCCTCGCCTCGATAAATTGATTTAAAGGTCCTGAAAGCGACTCCACTTAATCACGGCTGGCCTCCATTCCAAAGAGAGCTGCGACGCCATAAACCTCTCGAGAGAAAATGAGAAGGACAACGCGAGCGAAAGAGTGAGAGAGAGAGAGAGGAAGAGAGAGAGTCTCGCCGCTGCGATAAAGAACCAGAAGAAAAAGCGATGGAATCGCTGCTGCAGTTCGGAAAAAGGAGAGCCCCCGGAAATTAAGTTCGTAACTGTATGAACGGATGCCAGTGGGAGGGAGAGGAGCCTCCCCCCTCGCCGAGCCAGGTGACTCATTTTCCCCGCCTCCTCCGGAGAAATTATTTTGTAAGTTTCGGTGGGCTCCACTATCGCGCTGACTGAGAATCCTTTAATTGCACCTAACCGCCCGGGTCCGCGAGCGGCACGTTCTCTGTACTTTAGCGAGAGTCGCGCCGCTAAAAATACGGAGGGCGAGAATGGAGAGTTCGGGCGTGATATCACGAGCGACTCTTTCTTCTACTTTAGACTGGTAGTCGCGCTTCGAGCCATTAAAATCACGCTCCTAATTGGAGGATCCCTGCAGTTTTTTTCTCTCCTTTTTCTCTTGAATTTATCAGCCTGCTTGATCTATTTCTTTATCGGGATTTTGCAAAGATTGAAGACTGTCGGGGAATTGCCGATCTTCTCGCAAAGTTTGATATTCTCTGTGACCTCTTGTATGGCAAGCACTTATCGAAGGCTTTGTCAACAAACTCTAAGAGTGGATTTAAGCGACATTTTGTTGAATTTTATATCGTAATTACCTTATAGGGCGAGCAATGCTGTTGTGTTTGCTTAAATGACTGTGCGTTTGGTTCACAGATACTCAAACTTAATTATTCATTGACAAAATGTCGAAATGTTGATTAAATCAGCTTGCGTATAATTATCGAATTTCAATTCTAATTTCTTTGTTAAAATAAATTTCAGTCAATTTCAATTTATTAAATTATTAAATTATTTAGTTAATACAATCGTTCCAAGTCGCTTAATAAAATTTACAGCAGCACCGTAATGATTCTACTGATGTACATTTGTACTTTCATTAACAATAGCAGTTTCCTACTAATCCATCCTGCAATTTACAATTAAATATTAAAACTTTCAGCTTCCCTGGTAGAAATAGAAAACATTTCTTGCCTAGGAAATAGGTAGTATAAAATAAGATTGGGTAGCAACGAGCTAA
>JAWWEO010009709.1:0-33843 GCA_035582975.1 Ormyrus labotus
AGTTTTATATTAGTTTATTTACGTTTCATGATGTATACTAAAACATAAAGAAAGATTTATAATTAAAGTTTTGAAAGTTGATAATTCTATTCTTAGCTATTGAAATCAAATTTTTTGGCAATTTAAAATTGGGAATATTTTCTTACGTATTTACAAGGTAAAACTTATCGTGTTGTGTTGGGATATATTTCATATTACAACAATAGCTTTCTTACCTATTTACTAGCCAATGTCAATTAGAAAGAAAATTATCAGCCTATTTAATAGCGAAATCACGTGAAAAAAAGCGTTTCATCGCGACCTATTAAATAGCCACGGGACTCATCTATTAACTATTTTCCTGGCCATTTTCAATGCTGGAAATTCTACCGGGGCGTTAATACCACCCAGAAGTATATATAATCATTAAACTCCCCGAAGGGCCTCGATCGGCATTCCAAAGTAACTCGAAACTACGTAAAACTCGGCCGCGCAACTCTGCCAATTTTAACGCGAGAATCCAGCCGCGCACCGAAACCCGCGCAACTTTTCCCGCAAACGAGAGAGACTCTTGTGCGCGATCTCGCGAATGTCTACGTCGAAATTCGCGCGCGCAATATAACCCCCTATATGATTTACGAAGCGGCTCCGGCGAAATTCGGGCGAAAAACAAGGCGCCCGCCGCGCGCATTTCGTAAACATCGCTGCACCCTCTAACTCATTCGCCCCGGAGTTTTACAGTGGCGCTGCTCGGGCGGATAAATCGCCGGGGCATAAATTTATCAGGGGATGCGAGCGCCTAGCGAATCGAAGTTTGTTGTAAATTTTGTTGAGGGATTAGCGGCCGCTTATCCGCCGGTTTAGGAGTAATGGAAGTCTCTCAATCGAGATTTTACTCCCGGGGGGGATTCTCTTGTTTAACGAAAGCTTTGGACGTTATACTCGAAGGTTGGCTCGGATGATGGAGCCGAACTTCGAGTTGACGAACTATTTTCGAATTATTTTCCTTGAACGGTCGAGTTTTTAAGGAGTTTTTTTTTAACGAGTTTGTAAATTCTGTGCTGCATTTGTCTTTTTAAAGTGAATTATTTGATCGGAGTAATAAATTCGTTCGAGTCGACCAAGATTTGAAAGCCATTATTTAGTCCGTAATCCAGTTACAATGAGACTTTAATTCCAAAATGTCACTCTAACAAATCGTAATTTTACCGTAAAATTTTACAACCTTCTAGGAATTTAGGACAAACCTTCTTGAACTGCACGTCATTTTTATATACAGAAAACAATTAGGCACTTTTAAAGGTAATTTAGATAAACCTTTGAAATTAGTTAAAAGCTAATTAATTCGAAACGCAATCCAAATTGTTAATTAATTAGAAAAATTCAAAACCAAATAGTAGGAAAATGAATGAAGCGCCCCCCGTCGTAAAGCGGTAAAGACTCTTAAGAAAAGGCTCTCAAGTAATAAACTTCGAGACAAGCGGCCATAAAACTGACATTAAAATACAAAGCACTTTAAAGGCTTACTTACAAAACGCGGATAAGACCGCGGCGCGCGCGCGAGCGATCCGACAAGTAATTGTAAAAACAAGCGGGCGTAAAAATCCCCGAGTAATAATCCGCCCCGAGTTCCCGCGAGATGATATATAAAAGCGTCGATCGCAAAAGAAAAAAAAGAACGGCGGCATAATTCGGCGAACCGACGGACCTCCCCCCCTCCCCCACGTCCCATAAAAATGGCGCAATATCTCAGGAGAGGTGGAAATTCCTTCTGTCCCCTGCCGATAGCCTCTCCCGACTCTCCGAGGCCACTGATTTATTTCGCCTCGGCGGGTATAACGTCTCTCCCGCGCGCAAAAATGCCCTCCGACGTTTACGAGGATCCTTAAAGGCCCGTAAAGCAGCGTGAAATGGCATCACGCTCTCGGCTAAAAGAGGATGTGCTCTCTCTCTCTCTCTCTCCTATCTAGCCTCGAAATAAATCGGCGAGCGCGGCCGCCGTTGGGAGAAATTTTGAGAGTGCGCGCGCGGCCCGTTTAGCGGCACACGCGGTATTTCTCTGCTTATAGACACGGGCGCCTCGACTTTTTTTTTTCTTTTTTCTTGGAGAGCCGCAAGTTTTGAAATTTAATTTCAAACTTTTACGTATTTTCCACCCGAGCGCTGTACGCATAAATATAAGATGCAAATGCTTGTTCTTCCGGGGTTTGTAGTACACGTACGCAGACGTCTAATCTTATATAGTGGACGAGTTCACTTTCTTTTTTTTTCCTGGCATCCCGCGAGTGCACTTTTTGCCGGGAGCGTATATACTCTGCGCGAATTTCTTGTAAGCGCGATTAGTTATAACGCAATTGGATTCTATGAATTGCATTAAAGTGCTGGATTAACGCTTGAATTTCAAGTTATTTCGCTTAAATGAATTATTCGGAGAAGCTTTTCTTTCTCGTCGATTTGAATCTGGAATGAAATCGTTTTCGAAACAAATAAGATCTTTTCAAGAATAAAAAATCGTTATCTTTCATTTTGAGTATAATTGAAAGATATATACAACACAACATCTACACAATTACTTATTTATACACTAAACGCGACCGCAAGAATGCAATACAAGTTGGCAAGTATAAAAAATACATGGCTCTCAGTGTGTGCACAAGGCTAGCAAATGCGAGCGCGTTAAACTAAAATCAGAGTTGAGAATGATAATTTGAGGATGATAGTTGGAATACCACAAATTTCGGATGAGCTATTTCGGCTTCGCCCTCGGGAGCTCGAAGACAAGCAAAGTTGAGGATATGTGTTCGAAGTTCGCTAAACAGCGCCAGGATTACGTTTACGTGCGCGTAAATACGGCGCAAGCGACGGTATTAGTTATACCCAATTTTTCTTGGTCGGTGACAATTTTATAATCTCGCGCTTCCTGAAGACGATGAAATTTTGCTGGCTTTATTTTTGAGGAACGCTTTTTTTGCAGCAAAGAGATCCTGTAAATTTAGCTTATTAAACGAAATTAGAATGGTGGAGAAGCTGTATTTTATGCTAACTTTATTAAAATCCTTAAGGCAGTGTAATAAAATTTTACGAGATATTACGTTTCATTATTAATCCGTCGAGGAATTAAGACTCGACATTCTTAATTAACCCGGGAGATTGTCGCCTCTTTTATTGCTTTTGACACTGTAATTTTACAAGAAATCTGCAAATTTACTGCATTGCGAATGAACGGACGATTCAGACGGCTTTTTAAAGCAAATTAAAACTTTGTTAACTTAATTTTAGTACATTGAAAATTTATAAGAAGCTTCCGTTAAGAGTGATTTTAATCGCTCGTCTAAATCGCCATTAGTTTTAACAAGGATTAACGAGTAGTGACTATTGAATACCCAGTTCGAAACAATTCTCTTTGAAATAGTTTGTTATACAAACAGTAGCAAGTTCGCCAACAACTCGAGTACTTAATATTTGGTAAACCGCACATGATCTAATACCGTACTAGTACAAAATGTACTTTGGTTTCCGAAAGTATTAAATTGAAATGAAAATTAAATACCGCTGGTTCGCTTGCTGAACTAGAATTAATTTTGAAATAGATTTTGGAATTTGGAACTCAGCCGTTTGTATAATTTTTTCGAAACAATTACCTAAGAAAATTAAAATATTTAAAACAAAATGAATGTGAATCGTGCAAGAGTTTTTATAGTATGGATATTTTGTACTATTCTTTTACAACATTTTTCCTACTGTCATTGTACGACTTAAAAAATATTGTTATTCCTCTACAATTCCATTAAGATCCATTATTCAAAGTGCGTGTTGTTTTAATTAATAAAAACTCAAAAAATTAAATCCTTTCGATAAAATCAGCTTTTTACAATCTCCTGTCTCCGTTCATTATGTGATTAGCACCAGTTTCCAAAATAGATTTTCTCAAAACCCACCCCTGCAGCGTCCTCTCCTCCGCGATCCTCCGTCCCTGCAGGACCCAAGTTCAGCCGGATTGTCCCACATTCTAGAAATCTTGGGGAGGCCAAAACAAGAGAAGCAGAAAGATTCAATTTAGCAAGAGTCGGTGAAGTGCGTCGGGCAAACACACGAACTTTGCACGGCAGCTGCTTACCCCTCGACTGCGACACGGCGCTAAAACAAAAAAAAAAAAAAAAAAAGAAAGAACGAAGCACGCGAGGGGGGAGGTAATATATATACGGCGCCCGGTGCTCAAACTCACGAAAACTCTTGTCGGCATTGTTTTTCCGAGCGGTTCCCGACTTAAACGCGCGCCGAGGACCTGCTCGAAAAAAAAAGCAGCCCGCCCCCGTTTTCCTCCCTCTTCATCCGAGCCTCGTTATATACGGGCGATGCGCGAATGGATCCCTTGTTTTTTCGGCCTCGCGGATCTTTTTGTCGGGGCAAACAAGCCTTTAAGTAGGCAGAGCCCCGAGAGCCGCGCGCCGTACAAATGATCTTGCGCGCCGCGGCCGGGAACCGGCGCATTGTTGGTCCAAAGTAGTTGGCGACGTAAATAACCGGCTGACAGAACGGCGCCGAGGGTTTGGCGTTGTTGCTGTTGTTTGTTCCTTGTTTATGGGGGACTAGTTTTTTCAATGGTTCGCGAATGTTTTCGCAAGGAACAATGGCGGGGGGGAGGGGGGGGGGGGGAACATTTGAATTGTGAGTCCGGAAAGTTTTTTTTTGGAAAATACGTATAGAATCGTTATGAGTGACTAAGTGAATTTTTGGAGCTATTTATAGAAGATTTTTATTCTTGTACAAAGTTGTAAGAAACTGACAATAAGCGATTTATTCAAATGTGAAAAGCTGAAGTAAATTAACAAATTAAAGTGCTATGACAGCAATTTTAAAATCTGATAAAGAATATGTGTCAGAGAAAAAAAAATCTGCATGAACTGAAATAAAAACTACTATAAGTAACTTAATTCTAAATTTATTAACAGAAACATAAGCAGTGGCGCAACATTTTGGTATTTACAAAATTTTTGAATACATACAAATATTATTCGTTTGTGCGTACTGAATTAAACATTTCTCTTTATGTTAAACAAAGTATTGATCATTTTAACAAAAAGTAAGTTAAACACTTTGTGGCTGATAAAAGTCGGAAAAATTTGCGTTGAAACTTTTACGAATTTGTATTTGAAAACGCGTTGGTATCGCGTACTTCTGTGTAAGCAGTTGTAATTATCCAAAAACAGTGGCTTTATTTATTTGTTTTCGATTTTATTTCCATACTTCACAAAATTGCTTTATTTCGCGTGTACGCGTAGATTATCGTCTCTTAATCCGATTTTATTCCACGAAAACTCACCTTTTTTTTTTTGTAAAAATAATACAAAACTCCCGAAAATTTTTGGCGGCTTCATCGATTTATCTGACTGTGCACTTTGTACTGTATACGCTTTCGGATTTGCATTTTCCGAAAGAGTATGTAAAACATATTGGTCCGGGGAAAATTGGTATGCTAAAATAATTCTCCATCAAACTTTGTTACAAAGCAGTTTATCTTTACACATGGAAATGTAAAACAGTGGACTCCCCATTCAGAGTAGCTATATCAACATTTACACTGTACAGGCTTCAGAAAAATAATGGCGGAGAAGTCAGATTAAATTCTTAGTAATTTAGAGTTTATGAATAACTTTGCATTTTAAAATTAGGGTGACTATACCTTTTCTTAATTATGCCAATTTTACTCTGCATTTTAATAATGAAAGTTTAACTTCATTCATTAATTTAATTCGGCTGAATTAAATTAATTTCGGATGCTTCAATTGTTCGCAAATTATAAAAAAAACTTATTCTGTTAAATACAGGCAAGTTTTCCACCGATATAATGATTATTTAAACCACAAAATGCGAAAGCAATTTACATTATACAGGCCAAAACGAAAATTTCACCTGTAATTAATATCGTCCAATTGAACGCTCGCGATTTATATTCTTCTCCCCGTTCCGAGAGCAGGGCTTGGCAGGGGGAGCTTCGCAAATAAGCCGACACGGCACTTTATATTTTTCTCCGCGAGGGATTATAGCTCGAATAAATAAAACAAAAGCGTCAGCCCCCGAGAAAGGGAGAGCGAATTACAAGCGCTCGCCGGCTGAAAGTGCATTTTTCATCCCAGTCGATTGCATATACACGCCCGGCGCAGAAAATTCGCTGAATGCCTGTCTCTCGTACGGTACGCTCTATATATAAGAGGCAGCGCCGAAGCTACTGGCGAGTAACTGAAAAAACAAAAAAAAAAAGGAGAGCACAAATGCCAGGGATTGATAAAGGGAGGGGAGGGGGAGGCACTCAAAATGTATTCGCTCTGCCGAGTTATTCTTCCCCTCATTTTTCTCCATTATGAAATGAGAATAAATCACGTTACGTCTGCATTATATTTTATTGGGATAGAGGCAAAGATTTTCGATGCTCGAAATGGGCTGTAGGTGATAGGAGAGAGGGGGGGACGTATTGATGGTGCACTCGTTTTTGCGCGGACAATAAAAGTTTAATGGCATAATGAGCTATTTAACTTATTGTCTGCTTTTAGAATAATTTTAAGAGGTATTGACTGGTATTGGACTCATTTGAATAACGGAAATATGTTTTATTTGTTATTGATTTATTTATTGCCGAAGACAGGATGAATAAAATATAGTTGTATGTATTAAAAATTATAATTTATTTGCAGAAATTACAATTTATATATAAATTTATTTAGTTCAAAAAGTAAATTTTGTGTTAGATTTTTATACACAATTATTATTACCAACGAGTTGAAAAGTGTTGTGGTTTAGAAAGCATCCAACTTAACGCAAAGAGTAAACGTTGCTTATCTTCGGCTTTCGTCATATACGAAATACGCAACTCATACTTGCCTCGGGGCGCTTCAGCTTCTCTTGTACTTCAACTTTTTCAGTAAATAAAATACAAATTTTCAATTTATTTAAATAATATTTAAATTTTAATAAGAAGTACGTTGCTTTCGCTTTAAATTAAAAGAAGTAGTACATGCAGTTTTATAACGTACAGAAACTTGAAACCTTAACAAATAAGACAAAGGTAAAAAGTTTCAAATGGAGAGTTTTAATTAATCTTAATTTACTGGTTGATATATTTAAATTAAAACAGAATTTTGCCGAAGAATTCTTCACACAATGTAATAAATAACGAAATACGAGAGCTCTCGAAATCAAGCTTACGTAGATAATGATCTAAATGATCTAAATACCATCAGTATGGCGACTTCGTAGATGATTAGACAATTTCTATAATAATGGATTTAGAAGTGAAGAAAACCTGTTATATCAACCGCAGTCAAGATTGTATAAATCAATCGATGGTTATATTAACACCATTAAGCTTATAACCGCTTAATCTAAAGCAATAATATCTTCTCCAAATAGTAAAGTCTCCTCTTGAAGATCACCTTGACCATTCATAAGGAAGGTAATGCCTCCAACAAGCCACTGCAGCCAAGAGGAAGCATGAATCACATTGTGATATTGCTATAACAACGAAGGCAAAACCCAATTCCGTCGACCGAAGATAGTGGAGGCAAAGTATGGGTGGATCTTAGCAGACGAATGCAGGCCTGAATTAATGAGTTTCAGTTGTTAGGAAGACACTCGTTGGGTAGATCGAATGGTGGATCTTAGGTTTTAAATAAGTGATTTTTGAATCTACGGCAATAAGTCGAGACGAGTTAAACAATAAAATTGTTCATTTTTTTAAATCTCAATATCACGAACATTAAACGCGAAATAGCACCTCGTCGCTGAATGCGTTTGCAGGACCGTATATGAAAAAAAAAAACGACTATCATCACCGGACAGATGAATACGCGAATTCCACATATTTTCCAGGGCTTCGATCGCAAAAAGCTCGCGCATGCTTTTGCGCTAACCGCTCCGTGCCGTTATGACCTCCTTGGCTTAATTACAATCCCCCTTTCTCCGTCGGGGCAATATTCGCAGATTGAAAAATTGATGATAATGCGCGTCTTCCATATCGCGCGCGCGGACTGATTAAAGCGCGATCTTCCGGCCGATTTCACCGCGCCCGCGGAAAGTTAATCCGGGAGAGAGAGAGAGAGAGAGAGCTTTCGAGCTCCATTTTGATTTCGGAGTACTTAAAACCGACGCGCTTCCGTAATTATCTCCGGCGGGGGCGCATATGTGCGGATCGTTCGAAAATTCTAATGTCCCCGTAGCTGCTGACTGGGCGAAATTCGGGGACTACGAAGTTAAAACGTTGGATTTCTGATAAGGACAAAAATTATTGCGGCAAACATCGAGGCTGCGCGAGCTGTTTGTTGCAGGCTGTTGTAAGCTTTGTCAGTGTTTTTCGGTTTATTTTTAATGCTTAGTTTTAGTTCGGATTAGTTGAGTCGGTAATGGTACTTAATATTCTGTTGACCTTTCGTATAATCTGGGCTTTTAGCGGATAACGGAATGCGTAATCCGGGTTAATATTGAAGAACCCGTTTTAACTACGAAATACAGGTTTTTAAAAAAAGTGTGTAAATAAAAAGCGGAAAACAGAAAAAAAAAAAAAATTTTGATGTCTGACTATACCGCATTAATTCTACTGATACCGATTGTTTATTTGGAAACGTAGGATTACGCGAACTCTGCCATAAAATTATACACCAACCAAAGAATGAGATATACATTTTTATTTCTTCCTTTCTTCCTTTGTAAGAAAGTTGAGAATCAATAAATCCATTATCATTAACGCTTTTCTCGCTGATGATGCTTATCTTTCGGATAGCATCGAGATCTGCATTATTTGTACAAATATAAACCTAGAGCGACGAAAATAAATTTTCCGATTAATCTATATACAATTCCCAGACTTTTTCATTATCTAACGACCTTCTAACCCAAAAAATGGACTCTCCTTCGAGCGCCGCGTATATTTGTGGAGAAATTTGACGAGACGTAAATAGAACGAAATTAACTGGAAAAAATAAACATACCTCCGACCTCGAGAAGTATGAATCTCACTTAAATTATATAAAATTGCCTTTGCGTAAAGGAGAGTGAGGAGAGGAGTTCAAGCTCACAAATCAAAATAAAAGCCGGCCCATAAAGCAACTGCACAAACACTTGCTGATCGAGTTTGTTTAAGAAAATGAACCGTAAACTTCAGAGAGGCGTAAAAGTAAGTGGGTAAATAATTAAATTCCCAATCCGGGGCTTTAACACGGCATTATTCCGCCGACGGCTACGTACAATTCCTCGCGGCGGCCGGCGTATATATAATATTATATATATATATATATATACATAAGGTCTGTTTTGAAGCCGTAAACTTGAAATAGGGGAAAGCATGCCTTATTCATTCGGACTTACTTTGCGTTTTTATGGCCGGCGCAAATGTCCTTATTAAAGTTCCCAAGGAGGGTAACCAGATGAAGTCGACGTCGGTGGCTCTTCCCTCTTCAGTCCTCCCCCCCCTCCCCCCTTTTATTCCCTGGCTCCTGATTCCGTTCTCTCTTGCTTCCCTGTAAATTTCCGCCCCGGTATTTTCGGTGCAGTCTGGATCTCGCAACGCTTAAAAATAGAAAAGCGCGCGCAGAGCGTAATGAAATTTCTGGAATAATTTCGGTCCGGCTACTCTTGCCACTTGATTCCGTTTATCGATCGAGAAAGAAATACTTGAGGTCAGCCTCTGGCCTTCATTAATCCAGATTATTAATGAATACTTAAACATTCTTTCAGAACTTTTGCTCCTTTTATCGGTAGGCCGAACTTGCGGCGAACAATTACAAAAGGAACGTTGACGAAGTGTGTTCGCGAACGTTTATTGCTGCACGCGAACGTTTTGAAAAATGAAAAATACCGAAGCCATTAAAGCGGCGAGAGGCAATTGCATTGGCCGCGCGCGGGGCACAAAGGACGCTTGTGATATCGACCGGCGCGCGGAACTTTATTTCTCGGGGAACACTTAATCAGAACAATTTAATCTCTTTATCCTCCGGACAAGTATTAAGAGCCGTTATTGAAGTGCGTTTATAATCGAAATCTACATTAGAAAGGACTTCCGCCGAAGGTGCTGCCCTGGCACGCTACTTCGTATGCGTGTAGTCCAGCGTTCGGGCGGCGTCCTTGGAATATTAATTCGATTTCCCATCCACCGCAATGGAAATGCATTGAAAAGAGAAGTGACCAGCAGCGGTGACGAGCAAAAAAGAGAATCAAGCCATTCATGTTTGTATGAATGCATAATGCGGAGCGGGGTGAAGTAAACAAGGGCGTCTTTAAGGGGCTTTCGAGAAGCGAAAGTGGAATTCTGGGATTGCGCATAAACAGTGATGTTTCGTTGTTTCGAAATATATTAGCGGAAGTCTCGTTGAGTTGGTTTACCGAGGATAGTTAATTACTTAGCTTAAGGCCTACTCGAAGCTGATAATCTTCTTATAAATCTGGCAACTGCTTGAATCCTAAATCAGCCTATATATTAACTGAAGCATTTCTCTCGAGAGAACTATTGCGCAAGTCTTGTACTGTTAACTGCGGAGATTATCAGGACTTTAATGATGTGCTTTCTCGAAATGTGAAAAGCTAAGCGTAAATTTACGGAGTGCAACAATATAATGGAAATACTTTTATTACGTTTATAAATTAACTACAAATTTTACAAATTTTATGAAATCTATGCTGTAAAAAAATTATTTTCTAATGGTACCACAAGTTCATTTTTTTAAATCCAATCTTTAATTTAAAGTTCAATAAAACTATAATATTGGCAGAATAACCTCACCTTGCTTAGTTACATAGTTACATGATGGAATTACATGCATCGCTCGCGTCATTTCAGGTGGAATCCATTGCTCCGCGTGCTGTTCCAAAGCCGAACTTGGCAACGCAGTATTCCTCCGAAACTATGCGCCGCCGTGCATTACTTGTGGCGAGAATCTATTATCCATGATCATACATCGGATCTCCATTGATTGCGACTCGGCACTGCCTACGTCTCACTGGTAAGACCATCAAGATTCTTATTCTGATGATATTCGAAATTTTCAAAAGTTATATTGTTAATTGGAAATTTGACTTGACTACCGAGGGTTGAAAATGATCGATTGACCTTCGAAACTAGAAGATTGCATATATGTTGACAATGTCTATTTACTGTACTCGACGTTTATTTAATTTAATCAATGAAAATATAATAAAGTCCGATTTTCGCTTTTTTAGAATGACATTGGTATGAAAAGAATGAGGTTTGCATGATGAAATTATGTAAAATTATATTTACATATATAATTTTCTCACCTTAATCAATTACATTTTTCTTAATTAAAACATTTTACAACGCCATCAAAAAGTAATTGCATCATCATTTACCTCAATTGCGGTTTACTTCATTTCATAACTATAAAGCGCGAATTCTTATAAATATGTTGCGGGGGCTTTAACAGCTGCGACGGAACATCCACGTTCATTCGGAGAAATAAAAGTCATTGTTTCTAAAATGGCACTGCGGCTTATACGTCACATTGGTCTCTCTCTCTCTCTCTCGGTGAACATTAAACATTTTTAATAAAAGCTGTGCAGTTTTGCAATTCGCAAATGAACACTCGAAATTATTTGTTTTCTCAATCAAACGCAGCTCTCAAGTATAGCCATACATGCAACCGCTCTCGATATTTCCAATATACCCCGCATCAACATCGAAATCGAAGTCCTTCATCATCCGAGGCCGTATCAACAACATCCCTCTCTCCGCGTATTTACCCGTGGAATCCGTCAAAAGAATTCAGGACATTTTTTCGGGGCCGAAAACCCGAACGTAAAAAGGTTAGCCCCGCGCCGCGGTATTTCGTGCGTCCACGGATGCAAAAGAATGGCCCTCGGCGGGAGCGTATAAAATTCCTTTCAACTGTTCCCTTTACGAGTCGCTCTCGAATCAAAAGCTGCCTGCAGTGTGTATCGCGCGCGACATAAAGTACAGCGAGAGCGGCACGCGATAAAGAAAAGTGCGCGCGCGGCGTGTTGTACGTGAAAAGCCGCGAAAGACTCGCGCGCCGCATTCCTTCTGACGTTTTAGAGGCGCGCGCGCGCGCGCATCGCCCTGTGGGCTTTTGTGCGCCTTTTAGAATTTCGCCGACGATCGCCGGGCTTTTGTAGGCGGCGAAAGAGGTGGGAATTTTGACGAGATTTTGAGGATGTTTGTTGACGAGGGGAGGGTCTGCTTTGGGCTTAACGTTAATTGTAATGATTGAAATTGTGTTGTAAGAATTTTATGCTGCATTTAAAGAATTGACTTGGGCTTTATTAGTCGATAATGATACTTGTTTTGATCAATTTTTATTGCGCACATCCGTACAGAATAGTGAATTTCAAAGAATAATAAACATTTCGCCGAGCTAAATGTAAAAATAGACTGGATAGTAAAATATGAGTATAGCCGAGCTACTTTTTACCTTGAAAAGAGTAAGGATCAGAACCCGACCTTAGAAATGCGATCGCAAAACCAGATCCATACTTTAAAATCTACTTTACTTTTTGTAGTCCATAGATGCGCATTTTTCTTTTCAAGGATATAAGTATTTACTGTGTACGAGATTTATGCGATATATATATATATATACATATATACGTTTTTACTTTATACATTTATATTCTACTTCTAAGAAAAGCGCTATTTTTGAAAACTTTTTCTTTGACACTGCTAATGGCCGCGAAGTCGAACTTTTTCTGCGCATTGAAGATCTTGAAGACATGCTTCAAGAGTAGCTTCCTAAAAATTTTGCTTCTAAATATTCCTCGGTTTGCAGTTATTCAAAATAATATATTAATTTATTCTTTTAAAAAGACGTCGTCATAATTTTCCGGGAACACTCAATAAAAACGTTACAAAGGAATTAGATAAAAAAAAAAGCAAATTGTCGACTATTGTGGGAAAAGCAATAGTTTCCGTATACCAAAGGGTAGTCGCTTGTATCTTCAGAATCCACTCTAAAAAGAAAAAAAAAGTTTATCGATAACAGTTAAAAGGAGTAAAAAGGTCGAATCCGTAAGTAAGAAAAGCAATTGCGTCATGCGGATGAAATAAAGTAAAAAAAGGCAGGGAATTTCAGATACGAAAGCCGGGCAATAGCATTGAATCCTGGCCTCGGCGATTGTTTCGTCTCCGATAAATCCGTATTATCGGGTGCCGCATTGGTTGCCTCATTTCGTTGCGCGACGATTATCGTTTATTGCTCCGGTAAGCGTGCTTTTTTTCCGCCGCCGTACCAAACTTTGCACTCCAGCTTATTTTTTGCGCTCCTTTTCTTGCTCCCTTTCCTGCACTTATTTGGCTGCTTTCTTTGCAGTAGTGGAGTTCTCGAGCGGTTGCATCGGAACTTTTGTAAATCCGGTTGTATTAGCTCGTAATTAAATTTTCTGATTTAATAGAGGATGAAAACGGAACGAGCTTCTTGACTATTGTGTTTTTCATTGTACTTCTTTTCTAATTCTGTTAAATTTACTTTCACGCACTGATTCGCCAATTAGCTCAGTTTGTTCGCGTCATATATAAATACTTTATAATGCTGTTTTGGACTTTTTGATATTTTACGTCTCATTAAATTTATATTAAAAACTCCCCAGGCCAGTCGAAAACAATTTAATTACTTCCTGACGCTGCCCATTTTAATTTACGTTAAAGGAACACCCACAACCGCTGTTTATTTACTCCTGTCACAAAAAGTCTTCTCCGCCATTAAAAAAAAAAAAAAAAAAGGAATCCTCTCCAATCCCACAAGCATAATTTTTCAGCCAGCATTACTTAAAATTCCCCGGCCCTTAACAGCATCGTTTCGTTATTCCCCGATACGATTCTACCTTTGTTCCCCTCGTCTTTTCTAAAAGGCCAAGTTTTCCTGCCTCAACAAAGACTGTTCTCAATCTTCGCACGTTTCCACCTACAGATACGTGTGTAAGTCCGCGTACGTGTGACACCTTCGCCGGAGCTTTCTGCTCCGCGCGATAATGACGCCAAGAGTCTGAAAGAATTGCAGCGACGGCCCGCCGACTTCTCTCGACGAATATGACCGAGGGAGGGGAAAAGAGCCTTCAAAATGCTTTTAGGGTCTTTCGCCCGCCTGTTATCCCGGATTTTTAGACGGCTCTCGCTCGTCCGTTTTATTTCCTTTCGCGCCCTTATCCGGACTGAGAAGGAGGGATTCGCTCTCGTTTATCACAAATTTTTCCTGCACCCTATTAGCCAATATTTTATTCCGGCATATCGAGCTTTGTTCGCTGCTCGATTGCGGAGGTGTTGAAAGTAGATTGGCTGAAGATGTTAATTAGCGAAAAGACGTTGATTTTTATGACTTTTTGCGCGTGTTAATAAATGCGGAAGTTGGCACTTCAAACTAAATCTAGTACACTAGTTTTATCCTTCTATCAAAGTGACTAAGCAACTTTCAAATAGGTTAAGAGCTAAAAGCTAAAGGAGACACATTTTAATTAAAAATATGAGGTCTTAGAAATGTCCTACTGCTAATTTAGAATTTTAGTCGAATGGCATTAAGTTAGGAGTTTGACTCCGGAGATTGCTCGGTTTGTTTTCGTTGAGGAAACATTGATTTATGGCGAGGCGGGCGATCTTTATCCAGAAAGGGAGATTGAGCGACTTACTTGTTGAAAGACGAAAGGGAATGAAGAACGGATCTGTAAAAATGTCTGGCTCGAAAGGCACCTCTGAAAATAGAGTGTATTTAATCTCTTACCGACTGACAAAGAAGACCTCTTGAGCCTTGTAAGCAAGGGGATTTACAAGATATACACTTCATTTATGTGTCATTATTCAAGCTTTGTGACAGTCAAATGAAATAGACGCTTGCTTGAAATTAAATAAACTTCTTACGTTGGGAATCCGAAAATCTATTGTGAAAAAAAATTTTGCTTCCTCCTAGAGGAAGCTTTGTGATAGTAATTTTTGGAATTGTTCTAAAAACCTGTTATAATTGCATTTTTGGGGTATCAGGAACAAGAATAAATGGCTTTTGAAAAATGTCTATGGATGTGTGTGTGTGTGTGTACACGCCTGGCTCTCAGCTTCTACTGAACGGTTTTGCATCTTTCACGGCTCATTTTTTTGTTTTTCTTTTGTGTTGGTGGCAAAAAAATTCTTTTTTTGTTTAGCTTATTCGTTTTATCACCAATTTTCCATTTTCGAAAAATTTAATTTTACTTTTATTTAATGATAGGATTGAAATATTTGAATCGGACAAAAACCATTTTGAAAAGTATAAAAATACCTATAATTTCAGACAAAAAAAATTACTCTAGCTGTCATGGTTCTTGTGTTTTTAACAAAAATGTGTTTTTTTTTTAAAGATTATAACTTAAATTAAATTATATAAATTGCTCTGAAAAAAATTATGGGAATTGACTGTGTATATTAGTTTTTATTTTATAACGATTTTAAATTATACATGGTTACCGTGATTTTTTGAAAAGATAAAATTTTTGTACATTTGTAGGAGTTCGTTACATTTTTAAAGTAATTCATTAATATATTTTAAATTAGAAGTATCATTATAAATATAGGAACGAAAAATTAGTTTGGAGGAAGCTAAGTACCAAAAATTGGCAGCGGTTTTTATGCTACTTTAATGGTCATTTTTTGTCGGACCATAACTTTTGAAAAATAAAGATTTTTAGCGATAGGATTTATTAATCGATAGGATTTTGATTTAGGACAAGAAAAAAACGGCGGAAAATTTTGTAACGGGAGAATCGTAAAAGTGGTACCGACTACTGTCGCAAGACGGCTACTCTAACCCACAAGCGAACTAGGTCCGCGAGCCTTAGCACGCCGCATCCGGCCACCCACTAGAAAACTAGCTCGTTAAAGGTACTTATACGGTTAAAGGTACTTATACCTTATACGGTGTGCCTTGCCGAGAGAATTCCGAGTCGGTCTGGGTATTTTCATTTTCAGAGTTGACGAAAAAAAAAACTAACAACAGTACGGATTCTTAAGAGAATTCATCAACGCGATAAAAGATATTGCCTACGACAATTAAAATAAACTATACATAAAATAAGTACGTAACGCGAAAAATCAGCAGTAGTTTAATTTGTTCTTTCCCCGTTCTTGTCCGTGTTTTATAGTCTCTCATTGTCCACTCGCGAGAATCGGCTAATAATATTGATAGGAACACAGCGCCTACTTCGTATTCTATACATATCTAGGGTTCAACTCTAAATATAACGCCGGCCACCAAGGATATTTATTAAAATTATCTAGTATAAGTTCATTTGTATTTAAGTCTTCAATCTAATTTTGTAGATTTCATTTGTTAATTTTGAAACACCGCTTTTCCTTTTCCTTCCATCTTTTTGCCCGAAATCAAGCTTTAAGCAAGTTTCAAAAATTCTGTTTTTTAGGACTTTAAATATTCCGATAACAAAATTTCGATTTAAATTTTGTTTGTGGTTCATTAAATTCTAAAATGAACATATAAAAGTAAAATAATACAAAAATAAATAATTAATTAAATATAGAATAGTCTGAAATGATGTTGTTGCAATCGATTGTTTTTAATGAATCTCAGAGATAATACTGGAACGATATATTAGTTAGAAGGAAGCTAATTGCCAATGAATTGACAGCGGTTTTTGATTTGTTTTACTTATTGAAGTAGTTGACTCACATTACTCACACAGTTTCAAATTAGGATATTAACAATTGAAAAAGAGTTTTTTCAAGTATAAAATTATCTAATTTATCCTGTTAAATTTACGATAAAAGTATTTGCATTATTTACTATCTATCTAATAGCTTACATTACTCAGATTGTAAGCAGCAAAATCCACTTTAAATAGAAAACTGTCCCACCTCGTTACAGCCATTTTTGTCAGAACTTCCAAAAACTTGATCCGTAATCTCTGTCGAAGCCCATTACGCAAGCACGACGCTACATAAGCTTAGTCAATGGCGGGATAATCGGCTGATCCCGCCGAACGAAGTGCCTCACCCTAAACCAACACGCTCCCGTCCAGCTTTTCGGATGAAACGAACGTCATCTCACGTCGATCAGCGGCGGGAATTAGCATTCCTCCCCGAGCGCCTCTCTGTCTCTCCTTCCCCCCTCCCCCCTCCCGTGAAAAAAAAGCAGGCCGAGCACTCGAAGAAGAAGATCGCAACAGTCACGCGCGCGTCCTTTCAATTTCCGCTCGTGCGCGAATGGACCGGATTCGATAGAGCCGAAGAAGAGACGTCGTCGTCGCGAGAGAGAGAGAGGAAATACGGTATGGGAGGGCTTCGGTTTAGAGAGGAGGACCTGAAGATGTCGGAGTTAGCTTCAAAGGTGCCCTCGTATTTTTCGAGTGTCGAAGTTTCGAGAGGGGAGAAGAGGGTTAAAGCGATATATTGCCGAAGCGAGAGCGAGACGGCTGCCGGCGAATGGCGTTGTAATTTTCGTTGGATTGTAAAAGGTTCTTCGTATTTTGCTGCGATGTTTTTTTTAGGGGGTTTCAAAGCGACTCTTCAATATCTACTCGATTTAGTGTATTTATTGTAAACGAGGAAAGGAATTGTAATTAAGGAAATTTTTATAACGTCGGTCTATAATTTGTTTATCGCTGGAGAAATTTGTTTGCAATTTTCCATAATTTCTTGTTATAAAAGACGTTCGCGAGGTAATAGACAATTTCTGCAATTGGACGCTCTCGAGGAATCAGGCAAACTAAAGCATCCAATTACTGGGCTTGTTCAATCGCTCATACTTGTCAAGGCTCTCCCGGAAGTTGTTCCGCCTGCATAGTTATTGCCGCGACGCCCATTGATTGCTACAATCCGATAAGCTCGCTATATCCAGTTCCGTTCAATAATATTTTAAATCCGTAAGTCGAGAGCGCCTCTCGGCTCTCGACGAACGTTTTTTAACGTTATTACAAGTCGGACGACGAGCTTACTCAAGGCGAGCTTAAGCTCGCGGATAGCGAAAATTTTCGCGGAACTTGGAAAGTTTTGTAAGCCGGGGAACCTTTGTAATGAGCTTAGCATCGTTCAAAGCTTTTGTTACACCGGGGGAATAAAAGCATTAAATTTTTTCTTTTCTATATATCACAACCGGGCGCCAAAATATATCCTTCCGCAATTTTGTCGCCGGGCGAAACTTCCTCGGGGACGGGGGAGGAGGAGGAGAAAAGTTTTGCAAAAGAGCAAAAAGAAGAAGAAAAAAAGATGCACAGAAAGTGCACGCCTCGCGTCCAACTTGTTTATCTCTCGGCAATGTTACGTAACTTTAATGCGATACACCGATAAGCTCTCCGAAGAAGATAAGGGGGTCCTTCTTCTTTTGGTCGCGTATATAAACTGGTTCCCTCTCGCGTAACTTTGTGCGAGCCGGCCTTTTTAGATCCCCGACTCGCGGGACTAACTTCTTTTTTTCTTCGATTTATCGAAGCTGCAGATGTACAAGGGGATATATGTGAATTGTTAATATTTGCCGGGTACACTTTGCCGGGAGATTTGTTTGAACTGCGGGGTGATTATTGTTGTTAAGTTTGAGAAACTGGGGGTAAGTTTGTTATGTCGTTAAAAGCTTGAAGCAGAAAATTGGCTCTCCAACTCGAAATATAATAAGGATTGCTCGGGCAAAGGACGCTTTCCTTTAGATGCTACGAAGGTTAAAATTCTCTTTAACGTAGCTTGCTTTGTACGAATACACCGAGAGAAAGGATTACTAATATTTAATCCACGTTGTCTTAAATTACGACTTAATGAATACTCACTTCTCTTAAGTAAATTCGTGGATTAAATGTAAACGAATGGAATGACTTACATCACACAATTATTTAGTACATTTCAACACGCTGATTATTTAATCCGTGCCCAAGCGAAGCGAGGAAGAAAAGTCTCGCATGGTAAATAATCAACAGAAATACTAGTATCGAACTGTATTTTATGCCATGAGTGCCGAAAAATTATGTTAAAGTCGTGATTTTGAGGATAGAGTTACTCTCAGTGTAATTGTGCGATGGAAGTAATTCCATTCATTAATATTTAATCCACGAATTCTTTAAGAGTAGCAAGTTTTCATTTGATCGTATTTTAAATCCACGGTAGATTAAATATTAATAATCTTTTCTCTCTGTGTACTTGTCACGTTTTAGATAGCATTTTCTAATAAATATTATTCTATATTTTCTATAGCAAAAATTGTATTATAAGATAGATTATAGATAAGAGAAAACACTTTGTTAAGTAACCAACACATCAATTAATTTCCATTTATTATTCCACAAATTTTTAACCGACTAAAAACCGCGTCGAAGCAATCGAAACGATTTCCAATCAATAAAAAAAATTAGCAGTAACTCATCTCGAACCAAATCCAGATTTCAGCTCGTTCCGCAGCCGAGCAAAAAGAGCGCCGACACCTCGGATATCAAACTCGTTAATCGGTGCCGTCGAGTCTCGCGCTTAATTGACTGGAATCGAATGAAAAAAGCCGCGTCGCTTCGAAGCCGTGCGCCACCGAATTCCCCCGCGCGCGAAAGCTCCACCGGCATAATTAGACGGGACGGGGGCCTCGAAAGGCTCGCGCAGAAATTCGGTTATGCAGATTTAAATCAATTTCACCCTCCCTCCCTCCCTCGCGGAGATTCGCAATTTCCGTTTATTTCCTGACAGATTGCCCGGCTAATTCCTCGAGCCTTCTGTGCGTTTCATACGCGAGCGGTTAAAGCTAATCCGAAAAGGCAATTTGCGGAGAATAATCGACACTCGCGCCCGCGCAAATCACACCGGCAGCCCGCGAGCGCATTATCCCCCCGCGGAGGAGCGAGATCGTCGCGGGGATTACCGGTGAAATTACAAAAGTTTTTATTACGAGCCCTCTTTGTTCCATTTCTCCTTGTTTCAGACGGCTTTTCGGGCGCGGACGCGAGGCGCGGGTTCGTAAATTTTTTGGTTTTTTTTTAATGGAATTTCCACGGACGATAAAATTAACGGAGGGAGGTGCTTTTTTAATTGGACGAGGGGGCTGATGGTGTCGTTTCGTTATTAGTACGATTGCGGAATTGCCGACGAGGGATGATGTTGGACAGATGAATGAAATGAGGCGTTATAAAGCGGATTAAAGAAACATTCTAGTGAATTAGGTACTGAAGAGGCAATAAAATTTAAGGATTAGTGATTTATGGAGAATATTTTCAAATGGAATTTCGGTCTGGAATAAATTACATCGTTTATTGGAGAAGAATTTGTAATTTTTCTTGTCTCATTCGTAATTTAGTTCTCATAATTTTCAAAAGAATTCCGCTGAGATCGAGTAAATTTTACGTTATTTGTAAAATTATTTTCCAAACTCATATAATGCTTTAGTATAAATTATGAAAAATAGCCAATTGATTTATTGCTCGCGATCGAGAAAGTTCAATTTTTCGAACTGCAATTATTTGTCATTATCATTTTTAAATTATCGTCCGCAACAGGAATCTTTTATAGTTTACTTTAGAAAGCAAAACGTAATTTAAATTACAACAAAACTAGAAACTTTATTTATTATCTTAAAATATTTATGAGGAATCGCAGCAAAATTCGGAATGTTCAATAAAATATTAAAAAAATTCCACTCAAGATAATTAAAACAAACACCCCTGTTAAAAAAAAAAAAAGCATCCCAGCCAAGTAGTCCAGCCAAATAACCAGTCAGCCATTCGTTGCCCCCCTCCTCGCCGTAAGCGATCCTCGGTCGATTCGCCTCGCGCGTTAAAAATTGAAAACAAGCTTGGGAGCATTTATCAGCGGTGTCTATAAATCGTGGAAGCGCGGCGCCTTCCTCGTTAGGCGAGAAGATCCCCGAGACGATCGGCGCGACGGCGGCGGCGGCGGCGGCGGCGCTCGTTGAAAATGAATTATGCGCGGCCGAACTCGCGGTAGCACCTCGCGGGAGCAGCCGCGCGAGGTTCAAAGCGGGGAATATATACAGCTGATGCATGTGCGCGAGAGCCGGAGGATGCGAGCGGCTGATTTACCGGCTGGGGGTGTCAAGAGTATAGCCGAAAGTTTCGGGGAAGTGTGGAACGTTTAGCGGGGCTGCTTTGAGAGCTTCTTTTGGGCGGAGGTGTTGGAGTTTTGGATGGGCTGTTTGTACGGTTGTTTTTAAACTGCTGCTGAAGACAGATTTTTTTTAATAGTATTACAGCCTTTTAATAGTGTTAGAAGCTTCGCAAGGTTGAAGTTTTCTTTGAAGAAAAATCGTTGCGAGTGCATTTATCACGTGCTGAACCTTCAAATAGAAGCCTTTAGACATCTGTGAAAGTTTACATTCGAGTGCAATCCTCCAAATTGATCTCCGTATTTCTTACCTGAAATGTAAGAGCAGCTTAGAATGTTTCAACTTTAAGCTGATATTTATAATAACAACTCTGTAAAATAAAATAAATTTTTGTATTATTTAAAAAAATAACTAAGCTCTTCAAAACCAGTTGCAAGAGCTTCAAGAAAGCGCTTCATTCCCTCGTAGTAAATCAATATTTAAATAACATTCCGCACCGTTTTCCCGACTCTTGAAAATTCATTAAAAGAACACCCTTGAAAAGCAACTTCAGCCGCAAAATCCTCGTCCCGGCAGCATCGCAAAACAAACCTCTCCCCTGCAGCAACAAAAGTCCCCCCTCCTCTGCCGCTGCAATTTCGGCGGGTTGTATACGTAATCGCGCAAATGCAGCCGAGCGACAATCGACGCGTGATTTATTTCGCCTTTTGCGCGAGCGCGTCAAATCGAATAGCACGCGCTTATCGCGCTACCGGTGATTTCGGAGATGATTAATTGAAACGCGCCGCCGCCGCCGCCGATGGTTAAAGCCGACTTTCTGCTGCGTGCTGCGTGCTGCGCGCTGCGAATCAATCGCGGACCGCGCGGCGCTGTATAACCGGCACTGTTTGTTTGCTGCGGGGCGAGATTGCTCAAGTAAGTGATTGTGATGGCGCGGGACCGATTGAGCGTTATGACGTTTGATTGCGCTGGTTTATTAAAGGCGGCTTCGTGACGAGCGCTTCCGCTTCGACGTTATGGAGCTTGGCTACTTAATAAGCTTCGACTTTCGGTAGTTGGGAGTTTAAATAATAAGGTATCGTTTATCGTTATTCGTTTTTTTTTTTTAGCAGTACCTTTGTAGATCTAAGCGTAGAGGAGAATTTTTTGCTTAATTCCCTCTTTAAAGTGGACAATTGCCCAGGCTAAAATAAAGCTTTTTCAGGGACGAGCCATTCCGCTCCTGATGTTAAAAGTAGTCGGACCGTTAATTTTTTTTTATTTAATAAAAAAGATAATTAGGGTTCGGTCTGGAGTTTTTTCTGGCTAATCGAGGGGGCAAAAAATTGTAATTTACATTCTCGGCGCGCAACCTGCATTTAAGCCGCTAAAAACTTTAAGCGCCTTCTCGTTAAAGAGGTCGTCTGCGAAATGACAAAGCGGTCTTGTTTATATGCTCGCTGTGATGTTTCTTTTATAACCTTAAATTGCCGGAATTGAATGTAATGAAAAGTAGTTTTTAATTTTGCATGTAACTCTGAAACCTTGGAGGTTATGTTGTTTTTTTTTTTTTTTTTTTAAGAACTGGCAATTTAATAAAAGAAATCAATAACACGAAACATAAGAAATTCATCTCTGAATAACAATAATATCCCGTATAAATCTCGATAGCTTCGAAACTCGAATAAAATCTGCCAAGTCGATTCGTCCCGAGCAGCTATTTTATACGCCAAAAATCCTCTTCAATCATCGCGGAAAACGAAACAACGAAAGTGCAATCTCGGAGGTAGAAAGGCGCAGATGCGCAACAATACGGGCCAGCGTGCAGGTGTCCGTTGCAATTGCGCGAGCTCGATACACACAGACAAATGCGCGCGACCGTTTAAAAGCTGCCTTCGCGAGCTGCGACTGACCGATCGTTGCTAATAGAGTACGTGCCGTTGTTTTTCTTTATTCCCGTTGTTCTCTTGGCTCTTTTTTTCCTCTTTCGGCCAATCTGCCCGGCGATGCTGCAACTTGGGAATTTGAATCGTTGGTGGGGTCGGTATTCAGAGCGGTTGATTTGGGTTGGAGTAATTTAGGTTAAAATTAAGGGCGGGTATTGAAAAACAAAAAGTATTTTTTCAAGATTAAGAAAATTTTTGTTTCAGTTTTGCTTAGAATAAAAATTATCAAACGTTGTGTACATATCATTACTCGAGGAGACGAGAAAAAATTATTAAAGAATTATTAAAGAATTAAAGTTGTTTATTTAAATGAAGCAGATAAGAAGTACTTAATGGCGGAAGTAAAACTGTGCAAAAGTTTTTTAATCTAGAAGTATTTTAGAACTTCCTAAAGAACTACAAGAATTTACTAAATCTAAAGAGATCCGTAGATTTCTAATTAAACAAAGATTAAAACATATCTTAACACGGCTTAATTTGCATTATAATAAAGATTTCCGTAGAATTCAAATTCATCCCAAGTTCATTTAATCTAATACTCCCCCCTTACCCAAGCCACCAAAAATGCGCCACCAACAACCTTCAAACTGCATTCAGCCGGAACTTTCGAAACTTCAAAATTTCGCGATCAAACCTTACCGCCCCCCGTACATATTCATTTTTAAGGATTATCAGCGCTCGTCGCTCACCGGAAAACTAACGGAGAGCGGCGGCTTGCCTCGGTCTTTCGGCGTTTCGCGCGGCCGCCGCCGCCGGGAGTTTGGGTAAACTCGTAAATATACATCGGCGATACGAGAGAGAGAGGCAGGGGCGCAACCACTCATCTTAATTTCAAACCGTTTCGCGCCACCGCCGCTGCGGTCTCCCCCCGGGGGAGGCAGGCGAGAGAAACCAGTGACCGAGACGAAAACAAACAGCGCCGCGCCTTAGCGCGCGGCGGGCTCTCCGAGTTTTGCTTAATGCAGATGACGCATTGATTAATGTGCCGCCGCGCGGCTGAAAGTTGTACCTTCCCCGGGAGTTTGGCTTATATACTTCGGAGAGTGGAATCTGATGGGTAAAGCGTTTTCGTATAATTATTGGGCGCTTTAACGTCTTGACCGCGGAGTCGATGGCTTTTTTGGGGATTGAGGTTCGATAAATTTGCTGGAAGCGTCTGGAGTGGGAAAATTGAAGGAGATAGTCGGGCCGAAGATTTAATGATGAGAAGGGAGGCGTAAATTTTTGGGGTAAAAGTTTTTTTTTTTTTTTTTATCGGCGGCCGTAAAAATCTTGATAAATTTATTTTTCAGCGTTTTCGTGTCAAATCAGTCTTTTTTTTCAATATTCGAATAGGATTCTAAAACCGTTTCACTTGCACTCGAAAAACCAGCCCATTTTTCAAGCATCGCCGGAACGAACAAGCCATTTTTCACCTGGAAAATGGATCCAATTTCTACGAGATGTTTAATAAATCTTACCTTATAAGGGGCCGTTTTTTTTACGGGACATTACTCGTTAAACATCAGCGAGATTTTCGCGTAAAACGGATCTTTCGGGTCTAATGAAACGTTCAAGGTTCATTATTGCAATGCTATTAGGCCAAGTCCGTAAAAGCGGCCGCTTACAGAACACAAGGAGCGATAAGGAAACCTTAAAGCCCGTTTAAGCGCGGACCACAAAGTCCTTTTACATCCGCTTTATTCAATCGATAAGCGCAGTTTGGCAAAGGCCATCGTCTAAAAACTGATGTCTGCAAGAAGTTGAGGCGAAAATCCAGGTTCGCGGGGAGAATTTCATTATTCAACGATGTATGTAGAATGCAAATATTTAAGTTTAAATTATGTCTAAACGGCCCAAATCGTTTATGTGAACGATGTATTATGTACAAATATATATTACTAATTAAATGAAATGGAAAAGCATAACTTACGGCGTGTGCCTATAAATATATGTAATAGCAATAATTAACGATGCCAGTGACGCAGCCAGAGGAAGCCCGAATAATTTATTGTGAAATCACCAATAGACTATTACGAACATTATTTATTAGAGAGCCTGAAATCGGTTTGTTCGAACAAACAAATAGATGCGCGTAGATTAAAGGTTTAATTTTGAAAAATAATGCATTTTATTTTACTTTTAGTTTTGCTCCGTTTATTGTAGAGACATTTTTTGCGGATAGTATTTTTTTTTATTAAATTTTGGCCAAAAGAGAAAATGTGTGCGTAAACCCGTAAAAAACGAAATAAAGAAAAAAAAGCAAGATTAAATTTTTTTTTGGAAAAAAATACTAATAGCATAATCGACGTGTCTGTTGATCGTTTTTTACAAACGTTTCTTCATCGGCCCTGCAACGTTTCCAATCAAAAACGATTTCAATGAATTTCCGACGGTGGAACAGATCGTTCGATGAAACGCTTTAAATTCAAAATTCTTTTTGTGAATAAAGTAAAAATAAGTTAATCTTCCATTACATAAAAGACCACTTTTAAAAAAAAAATTATTTAGAAATAGCCGTATAAGGCTTTTTATTTATTAATTCAAAAAAAAAAAACAAAAGCAAATTCCTTCCTGCGAGAACAAATACCAGATCGCTAGTTCCGACGATCCGTGCAAGCACTGCAAACCAGGGCTCGAATTACACTCGAAACAGATTCAATTCACTTTCCACCGAATACACACAAGTTATCCCTCCAGCATTACCTAATCATCGGAAGCTCGGCGTCCGCATGAAAAACCCAATGGATCCCTAAATGAAAGCCTACATAAGTGAAAGCCCGCACTTTTCCCGCGGAGGCAATCTCTTTAAAATTCCAGCCTGCTCTCGCGTCGGGTATCGCTTCTTCTTTTTTTTTTATCAACCGCCGAGCCTCGATCTTAACTATACAGCCTCAAGACCCCCGGCTGCTTGCATCCACTCAGCGAGCAAATGAAGATGCGAGAGAGGAAGGTTGGCCCGCGCGAGCGCGTACCATCCATCGGAGGAGATAGAGATCCGAGAGCTCCGGCTTCCGGCGGAGGGGGGGAGTATTCCCGCTTGGAATTCGCGCGCCGTAATTATACCTAATGCAATTAATCATAATTATTCTCCGGCGCGCCGCGGCTGGCAGGAAGGCCCCGGGATAAGGCAGAGACGTATGTGCGAGCGAGGATGTTTCCTTGGCGTATGTACACCGCGGTTGTTGTTTGTATTATATACGCGAGGGATAGGGAATATAAGCGAAAAATTACGCCGACGGGATTGGCGATTTAATTGCGGGAATTACGGGAGAGCTGAATTGGACGGCGGCTGAGAAGTCGATTTTTCGATTAATTCAGGTCAGGTAAGGGTTTATTTGCACAATGCGAGCGTACATAGGTAAATAAGCAAAGAGGTGAAATTTACATTTTCAGATAGGGAATTTATCTAAAAATCTAGAAAACAGTCAGTTGTATATCAACGTTCTTATTCATAGTCTTCGCACGATTTTGACTTATTACTGCATTTAGCAGCTGTAGATTTTATGACTACAAAATACTATTTAATTATCAAAACTAGAAAAACTGTAAGCAGCCATAAAAGAAAGCATTACGTTCAACTTTTTGGTAAAACAAAACTTTTTTGATTCAAAAGTTTTGAATAAGTAAAAATTCAAAAAATCTTGGAAAATAATGAAGTATATATATATACAATTGTATTATTCTTATTCTAGAGTTTTCCTCGGCGTTATGTTTAAAAATTCATGAATGTAACGTAATGTAATGTATAAAAATGATATTACATAACTTTCATCCTATTTTGAAACATCGCAACTCGTAAGGATGCATAACTCGGGACGCGTAAAGCTCTTTAATACGTTTTTGAATATTAGACTTTACCGTGCGCAAATATAGTTGAGCTTTATACAGCTGTTCATAAAAAAATCACTGTATGCACATCACATTCGCGCCAAAGAATATAGTATATTTTTGCACAAAACCTTTTCGTGTTTAATTTCCTGTTAAATTCGTAACCTTCGCCCAAAGCCAAATAAAATTCTATGCCAAAAAAAAAAAAAAGAAATGAATTTAGTAAAGTTCGTTAATGCAAAGTATTTATTAAAAAAAGAGGTCATTTTAGCATGCTTTTTCTTAAATAAAAATGTTTACGAGTATTATATTACAAAGGTTTTTAGTCACATCAAACATATCGATTCAAATCTACGACGCGTACAGAAAAATTTACAAACATATACTGTTTCAATATATAAGCAAAACAACGTCGCTAAAAAAAATCTTTAAAAACCCGCCATTGCCAAAAGCGTCTTTTCAAAAGCACACAAAAGCCGCATCATCCCTTAATTAATCGTCCCCTTTCCGCGAGAGCCAGAAAACCTCTTCCTAAGAACTCCGCCGTCAGAGTCGGCTCGCGCACGAAGAATTCTCGCAATTTCGGGCCGACTGCCTCGCGACGACGCTCGACGTGAATTGCCTCGTGTACGGAACCGCAAGAAGCTCCCCCCCGCGTTCTGCGCGCTGAGCCGACTTCGCCGCCGTCGCTATATAATCGCGCCGCGGCGGGTTAGCGTCTCCCGTCTGCGTGCTCGTCTGGCCGAGGAATCGCGCGATTACGCAGCGGTGTTGCGCGACATGCGCCGGGCTAATAATCGCTTCTGGCGGAATTGCGATTTTTTTTTTTATTTGTGGCGAATGCTTTTTTCGCAGAGGAATGTTGAGTTATGCGTGTTCGGTGAAAGGGGAATTCAAAAGTGAAGTGGAGGAAGGAGCTTCTCGTTGGGAATGGTTCGAATTAAAGGCTTCGTTCTTCGGATTCCCAGGACTTGAGAATGGTTTTTTCGAATTTTGGGGAATTCGGTGGAAGTAATTGGCAAAATTACTTATTAAAGTGATTTGTACAATGATTACATTTAAAAGAATGATTATTTAAGAAATTCTAGTCTGACTAAATTCAGTGCTGAGCTACTTATGCAAGGAAATATGATTAAAATCTTAATAGAACTCCCTAACAACTTAAAATTCTGAAATAATGTTGTAAAAGGTGAAAATTTCTTGTCACAGTTATCAAATAGTTCGTATACACGTAACAACCTGTTTCGTTTTGGAAAAGGTAAAAGCTTCATTGAATTATTCAAGTACGAGATTGCAAAAAATTTCCAAGTGCGTCAAGTGTCATCATTTATATTCAAACTATCCAAAAAGGATTTGAAACAGAGCATTTCTAGAAAAAGACTGTTCCTTTTTAAAATACCGGGAGCTCAAGTTTATTTGATTAAAAGTAACAAGGATTTGACGTAATCTCGTTAGCTTCAGAGAATAGATTCTACATTTTCATTTCGGATGATTGACAGTAACGAGAATGTATAAATTAACAATATACAAATCGCGTCTTTTGGATAAAATAAGAATGAATTTTAATTTTTAACCAAAAAGTTACTCAACCACATTTAAACTAAAAATTTGCCCGCACCCCACCCTTGAATAGGGCACTGAAAGCATACCTAATTTTATCAATAATTTTGCATAATAATACGAGCTCGATAATTCACTCTTCACAATGCTCGTCCGATCGGGAAGAAAAACGAGCTCAAGAAGCGAAAAATATTCCCTCCTCACTTATACATTAAAGATGTTCGCTTTGCGCAAACTTCGGGAGGTCATTTGAATTCTCGGCCATCCGCGGCATGACGTGGAAACCTCCACTCAGCCGGGAGAGTGAGAGGGAGAGCCGCACACAGACTTGCACCCCGAGATTTATGAAGTCGCGCATGTGGTACCGAACTGTAATATACTCGTGAGAAAAGGAGCTCGGCGAGGGAGGGAGGGAGGGGGGGGGGGTGGCGGGCGGGCGAAAAAAAGGAGAGGAGAAAAGCCGCGGAAAGTGGAGGAAGGGTTGCAGCGTTGAATAATTCAGAAGCTGATAATTTTAAAAGGCGCTGAGAGACCGCCGCGAGAGAACCAGTTGCGTAAGACACCCGGGAAATGGACAAGGCCGGAATGGGATTCATAATTTATGGTAATGAGATTTCACGCGAGTTTTGCTAGGATTAAAGCTGCACGCCCCGGTTGATTGTCGATGTCTGGCGAGCGACTCACTTGGCGGGGGGGAGGTTCGCGTGCCCGGGAAAGTCGTCTTTCAGGATCAGGTTGACCGGCTTCGTTCGACGAAAGGAGAAGGAGTTTAGAGGTAATGCGGGAGGCTGGGGCAAAAATTATAGCAGTGACGTCATTCGGAACGTCACCAATGTTGGAACCGTTCCAAAACCACTGGAATCGTGGTGTAAGCAAAAATACTATATTTTTTTTTTGAATTTTCAATTTATGGACGCAAATTTTCAACGTGCATTTTCGAAGTCGAAAGTAATACGTACGTGCTCCTTCGTGATTCGGAAAACGGTAGACGCTGTAGATTAATTTTGTATTCGTTTTCAGAAAAATAGATTTATTGTTATAGAACAATAAATCTATTATTCTTTTCATTCATAAGAATGAGAAAAATCGGTAATTAATTTGGAAAATATATTGTAAAAGTTAACAGTAAACTTGTTTATTCGAAAGCATTATATAAAATCTTTTGAATCTTTTAAAAAATTAAAAACAGATTAAATTTTTTTAGAACAAAAAACTTGAAATTAACGGATTCGCAAATGAGTTCAAAATAAACGAGTTTGTATAGACAAATGAGTTCTATACAATCTTAAGACAGTCTTTACTCTTAATTTAAGTACATAAATTTAAAGGAATTAAATACTTGAGCGTAATGGAAGAGTCCCTTAGCTAGCTTTAATGAAATTCCGAACTTAATTTATATCCAGTGCTCAATCATTTGCACATCTGGTTGCAAAATTTTAAGTAATTAAATTGTAATTACCTCAAGGTCCTTTTAAATATGCCGCGATACTTGTAATTAATAGTTCCAAAGTTTTATTTGACAACTTCAATCTCTTAATTAACTTTTGAGTTTGAATAAAATTTTTTTGTAATTTTATGAATCGACTTTAATTAAAACAGTCACGAAGAAGAAGAAGAGATCTTGTAAAATAATTTCATACAACATTAAAATTTCTAAAATTGGACAATGATTTCTCAAATGTACCCACATTTGCACCCAAACAGTCGCACAAAAAATTTTCTTTTTTTAACACATGCCTGAAAATGCTACATTCTCGTGCCTATTTTCTGTGAGGGAAACTCATAATCCCTCACGTGTTCGGGAAAGCATTTCCATTCCCGCACGGTTTTTTTATTTTTTTATTTTACTTTTTTTACTTTTTAAAAATAATTTTTAACAAAAATTATTAAAAATTAAACTCAATGGAATATAAAAATATAATTTTTTTTTTATACGTACAAAAATAAGTAAATGAATAAAAACAAACAAATTTTTCTTGTATATTGTATTCTAAGCACTCGAAAGTACCATTTTCATGCATTTGTTAAAAACAATATCGTGCTACACGTGCGGGAAGCTATTCCACTCGTGTGAAGTTTGTACACTCGACTACGGATAACACGCACTCGCCTTCGGCTCGTGCTGCAAACTTCCCCCTTGTGGAATAGTCTCCTTCCCGCAATTGTTGCACAATATTATACTATTACTCACAAAACGACCTATTTATATCGGTGAGAAAATACACATTGAAAAAACGATCCTCTTATTACAAAAGGAATCCGCTTGTCAGAAGAGGAAATTCTTTTCAATATTTGTCCTAGCGGATTTCCTCTTGTGACAGTCCTTTGTGACTAGCTTAAATCCACTTGTACGCCAAAGAATTGATTACGAGAGGATTTTCCTCTGCTCATGGAAACTATGATTTCTCGATTCAAAAAGGCTTTATTCGATCTGAAAGTAAAAACCTATTTATAATGAGCGGACTGAATTCAGAGGAAAATAATTTCCTAAGATAAGAGGACTCTTTTTTTGAGTGCAAATAATCTCCTCAAACAAAAGACTCGCTCGGCCGTATCAACCCCGAATAAACCTCCACCGGCGATCGAAACAATTGGAACGATTCCCCCTGAATAGTCGTCGCATCTCATTACGTCGTGGCACGCGAGCAAAAGTTTCGCGCGTCGTCGGTCACTTGAGCCCTCGATTCGAGTAATTAAGCCATCGGCACGTTCCTCCGCCGCTATATTCGCGCTAAAGTTTTGCAAGCGCGAACTCCTCGCGTAATGGTGCGCCACGATTTATATACCGTAGGCGACAATTTGACGAACGCGTCCTCGTCACCGGTTGCTTTAGCTTCTTTGCCGGAAGTTAAAGGAGGTTCAAAACTTTCGCAGAAGGCTTCGGGAGCTGGCTTGATGAAACTTTAATGGAGGTGGGAAACTTGGGCGCGAAGCCTTTGAATATTCGTAAATTATGTTTTTGATTTTGATCGTTTGACTTTTCGGCGGGAATATAATGCCGTGATATTTGAATACTTTATTGGGTAGTTTGAATAATGAAGCTCCGGGGTTTTGTTTGATTATAATTGGGGCTTATATTTGCGTTATTTATGTTCATTATGTTCATCATTATAAAATTCATAAATTACATTCAATATATAACTTTTTAGTCATAATATGTTAGATGCAATTACAAGTTTAATTATTCCTTCGCAACTTGTATCTAAATTACGTTTGAGCTAGCTCTATGTTCTACTCACAAGGAGAGTGTACGACATTTGGGGAATGGATTTTCCTGCAACTTTGGGATATGTTTTCTAATGTTAAAATATGAAAGAATCCGCGTCCGTTCGGCCTAACGCTCGATTTTTCAAAAGTTACCTGCTCTTTTAGCAAAAATCTAAGAATAATTGATTTTTGTTTAATCACTTATAACTTCGCAACTATTATCTATAAATCTTTACCGTTAATATTGAGAAGGTATAAGTGATTAAAAAAAATGAATTTTTCTTAGATTTTTGTTAAAAGGGCAGGCAGCTTTTGAAAAATTGAGCGTTAGGCCGAACGGACGCAGCTTCCTTCATATTTTAACATTAGAAAACATATCCCAAAGTTATAGGAAAATCCATTACCTAAAAGTCGTACACTCTCCTTGTCAGAAAAAGAGTCCTCTTATAGGGAAATTATATTCCTCTGCATTTAATCCGCTCATTATAAATAGGTTTTTCCTTTCAAATCAAATAAAATCTTTTTGAATCGAAAAATCATAGTTTTCATGAGCAGACAAAAAGCCTCTCGTAATCAATCCTCTTGCCTGCAAGAGGATTTAAGCTAGTCACAAAAGGACTGCTTCCTCGCCATGCAATCCTTTCGTCGAGAATGTAATTTTCATTGGTTACAAAAAGAGCATATTGTTGGTTCTATTCCCGGTAATAGTCTTTTTTTCCCTTGCACTGAAAAAACGATTTTCTTACGAGAGGAATGTTGAGAATCCTCTCAAAATTTACGTCAGCGGAATTTCCATTTGTAATAAAATAAATATTGTTTGTCAGGAGCAGATTTCATTTTCAGACAAAATTATGATTTTTCCAACTAAATAGAAATCCATTTAAGAGGAGCAGAATCCTTTTCTTACACGGAGAGAAATGTCTTAGAAAAATTATTATACCCGTCAGTAATTCGAGGACAGTCTTTGAGTTAGGGTGAAAATTACTATACTTTACATTAATTTTTGTTATATTTTTAATAATTTTTATTAAAAGTTTAGCAAAAATTACTAAACGTATAGTAAATTTTAATATAAAGTATAGTAATTTTTTACCCTAATTGAAAGACTGTCCTCGAATTACCGACGAATATAGTAATTTTTCTGTAAACAATTTCTTTCCGTGTATAAATAGAAATTCCGCTGACGTAAATATTGAGAGGATTTTTCTCGTAAGGACAGGAACCTTTTTTTTAGTGTGCACTCAGAAAGAGTCCTCTTATACGGAAATTATTTTCCTCTGAATTCAATCCGCTCATTATAAATAGATTTTTCCTTTGAGATCAAATAAAATCTTTTTGAATCGAAAAATCATAGTTTCCATGAGCAGAGGAAAATCTCTTAATCAATCCTCTTGCGTACAAAAGGATTTAAGCCAGTTAAAAAAGGACTGCTTCCACGCCATGCAATCCTTTCGTCGAGAATGTAATTTTCATTGGTTACAAAAAGAGCATATTTTCGGCTCTGAAACCGTTTGACGCGTACGTTTATTTCTCAAATTTCTCGAATCCATGATAGTTTTGGGTTTCAGGTCTTTCTTTTATTTATTAATTTCCTGAAGATTACATCAGTAAGGATCTATATCAGGTTCCCCCTTGAGATGCCCTGTACATATGTAGCGATAGCTCATCCCGCGAGCAAACTAGCGAACGGCTAGTTCCGAGCGCCACCGCCAGGCGGCTATCCGTTGCACGCCGCGCTTGCAGTCAGACTAACCGACCGAATGCTTAAATAGAGCGAACCGCCCGAGGCTCAGCACCTGCGCCTTCAGCGGGGCTTACCGAGGTGTTTTTACTAAAAGTTTTTTTTCCGCTTTGGACTGAAAAAACGATCCTCTTATTACAAAAGGAATCCGCCTGTCACAAGAGGAAATTCTTCTCAATATTTGTCCTAGCGGATTTCCTCTTGTGACTCACGGAAAATCCTCTAAATCAAGTTGCATGGTCACAAATAGAAATCATTTTGAACGCGAATGCATTTTCAATTTTAAAAATTGATTTACAACAAAAGGAAATCAATTGGTTACTACAGGAGCTTCTGCTCCTTGGCGAGGCTTGTTACCTAACGCCTGATCTTGATTTTCTGCAGTCCTTTTACCGTTTTTCGGCTTGATCGGTTCAATTTCATCGTTTCTTGCTGGTGCCTCAGCACTTTTTGGCAACGACTTGCTTCATCTTTATGAAGGCTAACGATTGACTAACAAATTATCATTACCGGTTCCCGTTTGTCTGTTCCACGGTGTAAGATAAAGAGGTGGACCGACTACCCTTCCCCCACCACTAAACTGCTGTGACGTTATTGAAGCCCT
>JAWWEO010009739.1:0-33805 GCA_035582975.1 Ormyrus labotus
ATACAGTTATAACCGTTTTTTCGAACAACTCCAAAAATTACTATCACAATGCTTCCTCTAGGAGGAAGCAAAATTATAATAATCATCCAACACTTGCTAAATAATTTACAAACTAAGCTGTAAAACATTAAAACAGTTCAATTAAAAAAAAAATTTGTATATAAATAATATTTTTTTACATATACTTCATATCTAGTACTATTATATACATTTTTTCCACATTTTTCAGTATGCTAGATTTTTAAAAAATCGGGTTTTGAAAAAAATAGCCGTCATCTTGAATTTTTCAATTCTGGCGCCAGAATCGCAATCAGCGATCCCAAAAACCCTTAAATCACATATGATTTTGAAAATTTATTCAATCGAAAAATTTGTCTTTCAAAGAGTTAAATGAGCCATTGCTTAAAAAAGAAATTAAAATGATAACCTCTGCATAAAAGTTAAAAGTTTTTTAAAAGAAAAGTGAAAATAATTACTCCGCTAATTCTTTAAGAATATTCAAATGATCTCGAGAGACGTAACACCTCTCTGCTCTTCCCGCCTTTCCGCGCAAAAGAGAACGTTTGGCAGTAGCTCTTAAAGCTTTATTAATTTTATTAGGGCACAGAGAGCCCATTTGTAAAGGCACGTTTGCATAGGTAGGGTAAGCCATCCCCGCGGCGGCGGCGTTGCGGCGACTGCACGAGGTAAGTCGAATAGCGCGGTCTGCTAGGAATGCCGAGTAGGAACTTCCGCGGCATGTGTATATCCCTGAATACGAAATACCTCCGGCCAAGATCCAATCCTCTAACTTTGGAAATTTCGCATTCCTAAAGCCAGCCGCCTCAGCCGTCGAGTGCAGCGCCATCTACACACGAGCTGGAGGCTTTTTCGCCGCGTGTGTCACTTTGAATCTCTCTCGCTTAAAAGAGCTCGACAACCAGGGCACGTAGCCGTGTTTACGAACGCGATTCGTCTTTTGTGCCTTAATTAGGATAGTGGAGGGCGCTGCTGCCGCCGCGGCACTGTTGCGTGATTAATCACGCGATTTACCCTGGCGGCGATATCGCTAAAGAATGCAGCCGGCTGTCGGTCGTTTGTCTTGAAGGCTCCGATTATGCAAATATGGCAGGCTGCACCAGAATTATGATATTACCTCGGGCGGGCCTAACGAGAGGCACATCCTTCTTCCCGCCAAGTTGGAAAAGCTACTGTCGCCAGCAGCGTCGAAGAACTTAGGGCTTCAACTTCGAGCTCTCTCTCTCTCTCCCTTACTAACTATCGCGAACTGAAATTGGCCGAATTCGCTTTGGAGTACAGCTGCAGCTGCCGTCGTCCTTGAGTTCCCGTTCCCCCAACCTCCGCAGGGTCCGTTCGATCTTTATTCTGCGCTTATGTAATGCGCGCGACACTAAAATGTTTTTACGCGTTTGCTCCGCGCATATACAAGCGGCTCGTACGGGGCTGTAAAAAAGTTTCGAGTGGCCCGTTCCACATATTCGCCGCGTAAAATTTTATGGGGAGTCGCCAATTTTCCGGGCCGCCGGAGGCGGAATTATCTCGCAAGTTCGTGGGAGTTATAATGATATTAATATCGCGGGGCTCTTTTTCGAGCTCGGCTTTGCGACGGCGCTGCTGTATTTTAAGTTCGGTGACCTGCGGCTTCATCGAGCGTGACCTTGGAGACGTGGGAAAAGTGTTAGTTTCGTACTTCTTGAACTCGTTAATTCTCTCCCGCGCAGACCTTTTTTTTCTGCGGCTTGTACAAGCGCGCACCGTAATTAATTATGTTTTTTTCTTGCGCTCTTTGCACTTCGCGCGGCTAATTATTTGGCATCACCCTTAATTTCTTTGATAATAAATTACAATACATGCCCCTCATGGAGAAAAAGTCTCAGTAAAAATTACTATACTATTTAGAAAAGCAAGCACAGACTGCCAAAACCCAAAAAATTACCATACTTTTTTGTAAACTTTAATGAAATGTTAGTAAAAATTCGTGTAATTTTATTAAATTTTTCAGAATTTCAGTAAAATTTACTAACAAGTTTAGTAATTTTTATTGAAATATTTGTAATTTTTACTGACATATTTCTCTCCGTGCTCTCAAAGAAAACTCTAGCTTTAATTATTTTTATCTGAGTAAAAAACAAAAACCGCTTGCCGATGGGGCCTTTGATATTTTTTGTAATGGCTGTCAAATTATAATGTAGACGCCTTACTTTTAATATGCTTAACATGTTATAATAATTTAAAACACAGTAATGTCATAAAAATGAAATTCTTTTTTATTTTAAAAATTTTCTGGATAAATAAACTCCAAAAATTAGTTATTCCATAGTTTATATAACCTAAAAATCAATAAATAGTAAATAAAATTTTGTAATTAAATTTTTTTAATTTTAGGCATAAATTAAAAGTTTTTATATGGAAAATAAGTTTACTTACTAATATATTTTTTCTACGTTTTGGATAAAAATACATTTATTGTATGTGGATTGATGAATTTTATATAAACTCTTTAACAACAAAACTTTTATGGACTGATAAAATCACATTGATTCGGCTATCAATGCACGTATTTAAATTCTATAAAATCCAATTTCCATAAGACCCTTTCAATGGATAATATTTACGTGCACTGCAGCATGCACAATGTAAATATTACCCTGCATAGTTCTAGAGATAATACAACATAGCTACGAGAACTGTGAAAGATGAAACGAGCAATATTTACAATGATGAATTATTCTTAAAGTAAATGCAGCTAAATTATGTAATTTTTTAAAAATCCATCCCAATCCGAACGTGAATTTCATAAAAGAATTAAAATGCCTCCTCTCGAAAGCTCCCCGATGACAATAAAAAGCAAGCGGATCCCTGTATTTACCCCCATTGTTGGGCAGACAATAGCTAAATGCAAACTCATTTAGCAAAATGGGAAAGTTCCAAACACAGACTGGCCCCCTTAGACTAGCGGGGAGCTTTGAGATTAGCAGACGCGTGCATCTTGAGCGAGTGAATAGCGTGCGGGCACACCCAGGCTGCTTTCTCCCTCTCGCGCACGAAGGTGTCTCCCACAAAGCCAAGAGCTACGCTCGCTCCTGGCGAGTGCTTTGTCAACTCGCGTAGGAGGAAGAGCAGCAGCACAAAGTCGTCGCGTTCGAATGCCGCCTATATCCTTATCGCGCCCGGGCTGTCCCGCAAGTCCTTAAGACCCTCGTCACGGCCGATAGTTAGCACGTGCACACACGTTAATGACATTAAACCAACGTGGAAAGTGAAATAGAGAGCGCGGAGGGGAGGGGGCACGGGGATCAGATCGGCCAGGTGCTGGAGCCATTGCCGACGCGCACACACGAGCACTTGGAGTTGATGACCGGACTAAGGCTGCTGCTGCTGCTGCTGCTGCTTCTGGCGGCGTCCGATCGATTCTCCTATATAAATGGCAATCCCTGGGAGAATATAGCCGGCGAGAGAAGCGGTTACTATACTCCAACCTTTCGCCCCATTCCAGCCGCCGCCTCTCGGCGATATGTTCCTAGCAGGCGTAATCCAATCGTTTGTCTTGTAATTAGTTTCGTTCCTTAATTTTCAAATGAATCACGGGGCTCTGTTAATGTCCAGGTTACCGTGGGGGCTTTGTTTGTAAGCTGAGTTTAACGAGCTGGTTATGGTATCAACGATCCGTTAAATATGAGGAAATTTGTAAAGATCAACTGGGAGAGATGCTTAACAAGTTTTTGGACTGTTTAGCAATGAGAATGGCCTTTTGTCATTGTTTTACAAATTTGGAATGACTGAAGACATTCTCATGCTATTTTTAGTGTATCGTTTTACTGATGTTTCGATTAATAAATTATAATACACTGAATGGTAATTTCTTCTTATTTGTCATTCAAAGCGAGCAGATTTGTTAATGAGAAGATTGAACCAAGATTATGTACACGTTGCTACCTTGTATACACGGGATGCAATCTGTCAATCCTCGAAATCGTTATCATGACTACAAATCTGTAAATTCACCAATTATTCCTATTCATGATATCTGATTTAACATCTTTTTCAAGAAAAGTGAACAATTTTTCTAATGGAAAACAAACATGAAATTGCATTGAACTCTAATTTTGGATTTTGTAGACTAAAATCACTTTCTAGACTTTATGACCTGCCGATTGCAGGTAACGTTTCCAGTCTGATTTACTGCGATTTTCCCATAGCTTACTGACCCGTTTAAATCATCAGTTACTTTCTCTAACGAAAAATATCTAACGATGAAAAAACAAAATTGACCAATTTGTCTTTATTCTATTTCAACATTTAACTTTTACATCAAATTGAAGCCTTACCTTTTTCCCGGCCAGTTTTTTCATCTCCCAGCCACTTGTCCCAAATGAGTTCTCCATAATCAGCTGTGCCCTCACCCTGGGAGATATTCGGACTGCAGTAATCTCCTTACCCCCTTTCCATCTCATTTAGAAGACCGATGCTCAATTAATTTGAGCCCGATGTAGAGAAAGCCCCGTAGCGCACACGCTTGAATCACAATCAAGCGAAATGCCATGGCCTCCGCGACGTATCTATATTTTCTCCCAGTCCTCTATATATTACCATCATTAGGTGGCCGAGGAAAAGTCGATGCTGCACTTTTTAACTATTCATTTCGTGCATTCTTCATTAATCCGCTCTCTGGGGCTCTCTGTAACGGCTCGATTAATCGGTTCAACGGTTGTTTATTTAAGGAGAGCGAAGGAAACGCAATTAACATTCCTGTGTATATATTCAGACGCCCTTTGTCGGGATAATAATAAAAATGACTGCATTTTATGAGCTAATAATAATAAGCGCGATTCTACAGTTATAATCTGATTGAAAATTCTCTATCGATTTTTTACTCGTATGTAAGTTGTGTATTGTATTTTGTAGCAAATAGTATTTGGATTATATCATATACAGCAGATTGTAAAAGTAAAGAGCTTATTTAAGCACCTTTAGACTTAATAACTTGTCTTAACCTACTTGATGTAGTTGTAATGATCTGTTATTCAAATGAATATAATTAAAATAAGTATTAGAATTCTTCTTTATCAAGAAAGCGATTTCCCAGTGGGTATTATACCCATAGTATCACTGGTAAATATTAGATGAGATAGATGGACACACTGAAAATAACATAATTATTCGTTTAATCATTACATCGAAATTATCGGAAATGTTGATTATATGTTCAGCGTCAATTACATTTTTCTGAAAGTAGTAGCTCAAATGAGTCGACCAAACGTTATTCATTTCCAGGAAAAACAATTAACATTCTTGCATGCATTTTCGCGGGATCAAGGAAAAGAAGGTTATTGTTCTGTCTGGAAGTTTTAATGCAGTTGGATTGCCATGTTGCTCGGCTTGTCGAATAAATAGGCTGCATGTTCGTGCTGATGCGTGGCGGTCTGCATAAATGTCGTACTGCCCTCGTGCAGTATATAGCTCGCTATGCATTATTCGTATTAGGTGGAGTTTACTGGCTCGTGTTATAGCCGGCGGATGACGTTGATTCATCAGCTGCAAAGAGTCACTTTAAAACATTTCGAATACATTGTACCATTGAAATCGTCGAGCGCGCATTCAACGAATTTATCAAGGAGAGTCGTGATTAAAATTCGCTTTTTAAAAAAGAGTACGAGCTCTCGTAAAATGAGCTCTCGGAAAAAAGGGGAGCTCCGGAAAGCTGATAGTATTAGCAGGATTTAAAATGCAGCAAAATAGCTAAATAAACAACGTTATTTAGCTTCCTCGTACGTAACAATAACGATATATAAAAGACTTTGCATAATGCAATCTGCGCTGCATCCGATTAAAAACGAGGCAAAGAGATTTAAAAGCCATTTACAAATTCGAGCGACAGTATTTACTCGGAGCTCCGAATCATTAACATATTTCGTGCGCCGGTTAATAGCATTGCGTGTACGTTTATATTAACCAAATAAATTCCTAACCGCAGCCGACATCAACCGGGCGTACTTTGTACGTCGAAGCGGAAAAAGCTCCGTGCTTTCCAGCATTTGATACTTAGCGACTGCTTGTTAGAACGTAAAGCTCAAGCATATCCTATTTCGGCCAATAGCAGGCCCGTAAATTCTCGGATCTGGCGGCGGTCGGCGCGTCGTGCGTATAATTTAGAGGCGATTTGCTGTCGCAGAATGGCAGGCATTAACCGTGGACATAATTCACGGACACTCCCTTTAAGGATCACTTTCAGAACTGGCCATGGATGCACACGTGTGCATACAATGCCAGCGGAGAGAGAGAGGGAGAGAGAGAGAGCTTTGCTGGTGCTCTCTGATCGATATTCAAAGGCCTTCTTTTGTGGAAGTGATCAGCCCGACGAGGAAGCCTGTATATCTGCTGAGCTTTAATCATTTGAGGTGCGCCCTTTTCGATGGACAGGCGGTATTGATCTTTGATCAGATGATTACTTGATTATTCGTTAATGTGATGTTTGAATTCAATTTATGATCATTGATGTCCTCTACGCGAATTAGCAATTTTCATTTTACTTTATACATTCAGTCGTACGTTTTTTCTTATGCATATTCGTCAAATTGTATCTGTCATTTTGGATTTAGTAGATCAAACAGTGATTCTGGCCGGAGATTTCGTTAGGTAACGAAGTTGTGGTACAGGGCGAAAGGGACAGGACGTAGTACGGATTACTATATCTATATATGCCTGAAGTAGTAACAGATGCAAGGAGCAAGAAGTTATATAGATATATTAATCGTTTTATCGCTGTTCCTGAACCAATTCCTATTTGTATATTTTGGATATATTAAACTGTGTAATTCGTGTAACTGTTACTGTTTTTGTTCCTTTTGGTTTTGGTCTAATGACTGCTCTAAGAGGCTTCTAACTTTGCCAATGTTAGAAGAACAAATTCACAACAAACGAACGCTTCTTTGCCGAGAACAAAGAATCGATTCTTAAGAATATTAAATTGCCTGGATTTTTATATAGGAATATCTTAGGGTTGCAATGAAGAAGCTCATAAATTCTTGTATCATGAATATAGGAGATAATAGTCTTGGTAATAATTTAATATTGCTCATCCTTCGTCCGTACATTTGCTCTTTTTTTTTTCAATTAAATACCTGCTTGATAGGAATTTTTCAACCATATTATATAACGATATTGTTCAAAAATCAATATTTGTTCCTGCAGTTATCAAAGAGTATCTGGTGACATTATGGTTATATTTCATACATATTTCGAATTTTATCAAAGTTTTTAAAATTATTTCCATAATTCTGGCACTAAAATTGCGCAAAGTATCGAAAAAATGAAGTATCCAATTTAATGAACTCGCAAGCTATCCGAAAATCATGAAATAATTAAATCAAAACGAACGTCAGCGAACTGCATTGCTCGTCAAGCGTCAAATTCCACCGACAATTCGATATTAACATTTATGAAAAAAAAAAGGGGGGTAAGAACTCAATGTCATCCCGCAATTTGAGCTCGCAAAACTGCCGCCCGAAAATAGCCGGCATTATTCCGCAATTAGAGATATTCATCCTCTCTCTCCGGTCGCATTTGAAAATCGCGACGAGGACTTACAAAGCCCGGGCTGCCGCACCGGCTGATAAAAATTCGAGGGTATAAAATTGAAGCGGCTTTGGCGCTCTCTCGGAGAGAGAGAGAGAGAAAGAGAGTACTTTGCAGCTGAAAATGAACGAGCGCCGCCTTTGTCCGCGTGCGTGCATACACGTACTTACGCTTACCAGCGCAATTTATCGATCGTTATATTTTACTCTTCTGCGCGCGGAACCCGCACACACACACATGCTGGCGCGCGGAGCATTTTTATGATTATGTTCCGGTGTTTTATTCATAATGCGAGCGAGCGCGCGCGAGAGAGAGCCAAATAAAATTAATCTAACTTTCCACTCGCCGGCGAATTTCGCTTTTCCCCGAGCAGCACGTAGAGGACCTTTATCAGTCCGCCGTTGAGCCGCTGATTGCGCGCGATTGTGTTAATGAGTCATCTATGATTGCGTTGAATTATTGTCCCTCGTTTTTTTTTTCTCGGCGTTTCGAAACGAGTCCGTGATTATATGCGACGGTGAACTCGATCGCGATCGCATTTTGCTTTTTTTTCTTTTTTTTTTTTTTTGCTCATTATTTCTGCAAGCTCGTTTTACGAGTCTTGTGAATTTGGGTTGTTGCTTTTGAGGCGCGGCGCCTTTCTGAGATCAATTAAAGATTCGAAGTATAACATTTTTTTATCTGCGATTTTGCGCAGTTTTATGATCTAACAAGCAATATTTACAGCGCGTTTAATGATAAATACACCTACATGACGTGTACAAAAAAAAAAAAAAATAATGGAAACAGCTCGCAAAATAGGTTGAATGCAAACAAGTCAATTTAAAATTTGCCGGGCTGCGAAAGAAAATTTTTTACCAAAAGTTCAGCGAGCATTACGGACCGAAACGTAAACTTTCTCAGTGACTAATGAGCACCGAAGTTTCAAGAGAACAGTCCCCCTCCCGCAGAAAGAGGCTGCCTTTTCCGAGGCTGCGTATAAAATTTTCCATTCTCCCCGAGAAGTACTCGAGCGCCTTATTCCCGCGTCTTCCGACTTTTCTTCAATCCTCAAAAAATGCAAAAGACACATTGTTTGCATGCGCAAAAGCTCCTCTCTCTCGGAGCGGCTTTTGGTTTTCCATTTTTTTCTTATTTTTTTTTTTTATTCAAACGCGCTTTGCGCGGAGAGCCGCCGTTCTCCCATCTCGACGGCAGAGGGCGCGCCACTCGAGGGCCGTATAAACCCTCGCCGCATGTATAAGCGTACGTAAGCGCGAGAGCCGTTGACTCGAGTAACGCACAATAAAGGACGTAAGTCATAACGGGCGGCGGTGCATTGTGCGCGCCGCCGTAACAGCGGCGCTCTCGCGCGCATGCGCGCCGTCGTATACGCTAAACGCCACCTACTTTGCGCCTTTGACTGCGTCCCATTATTCCCCGGGCTGCTGACTTTCCAGCTTTTCGCGGTACGGTCCCCCTCTCCGCGTGCCCTTTGAAATTGAAATCGGCCCCTAACGGGCCGTTCGAGAGACGCGCGTCGTTGGCGAAAATTGCGCGAAAAACGTTTCTGTCCCCCTCCCCACCTCAGGCGAGGCCGGAGGATCGATCGGTTTTTGCCCCGGAAAAGACAGTTATCGCCCGCGGCCAAGTAGCCGTGTTCGAACATCCCGCGAGATAATGACGGGATGATTATTCATGCTCTTCCCCGGGGGATGTTATCTGGCTGTCGGCGACGTTCCGTGCATCGAGAATTTTGTTTATGGATCGAGCGCCGTTGTTTATGCAGCGGCGTTCGTGCTTTTAAATAAACTTATTTGTTAATTCTTTTTTTTTTTTAGGATCAGAGAGCGTTTCGTAAATATTTTAAAGAATATTCTGTATTATATTTTCATTTAGTTACAAAAACGAATTACTGACAGTTATATCCGTTCGTGTTTTTTTGTGAATTCGTTAACGTTAAAAAAAAATTGTTCATTTCGTAGTCGTAGCACAAAAACATTTTATTCCCATTTTTATTTAGTACATATATCAAATAGATCGTATCTTTTTTTATATTTTCTCATTAAAGCAGTGCTCTTTAAACAAAAATTTTATTTTATTTTTTTTTTCGATCTCCAACCTCGATAATATTTTAATTTACCTTTGCGTTTGCAAAAATAAGTCTGGGAACTGCTTGTACCGTAAATTGAGCCACAAGTTGAGTCACGTCACCGATCATTACGAAACAACTTCTAAGATATCTCATTTTTTCACTCGCCCGTTATATAATTGTCCCAGGTGTCACAATAACTAATTGTTCAGTCACAATTTACAATGAAAATCGACGCCTAATTTTTCACGCAACCTTATCCCCAAACATTCCTCTCCGCAAGAAAAAAAAAAAAAAAAAGAACTTCAAAGCCGCTCGCGGATCTTCGAATTTCCAGCCGAGCCGCCTGTGATAAATCCTCGGCTCGATGTCGAAAGTTCATTAACGAGCGCAGCCGAGTGGCGATCTCGCGCAAAGAAAGACACAATTAAAGGCACGTAACGCGAGGAGGCCACACTCGGCGTGTCACGGAAAAGCTGTATTATTCCCGTTCTTACGCCGGGCGACTCGGCTGGCTCTCAGCCAAGCTCGACTTGAACCGCGACCCAAAGTGTGTCCCTCCTCTCCCCGACTTTTCTCCTTCCGGAGTCCACTCGTCGATTCGCCCTTCTTCTTTTTCCCTCCCCCCGTCGGCGAATTTTTATATAATACCGCCGGAGTCCGGTCGCCGGGCCGAGGATTCAAGTTTTATAATGAGCGAGGTAAAAAAAGAAAGCGCCGAGACATCGCTCGAATAAACGAGGAAGCGCGCGTCGCTCGGTTAATTGACGGCCCTTAAAAAAGACAATCCCCCCCCCGTCCATTGTGTCCGCCGTCGTATAATGCGCTCCGGCGAGGAGTAGCAATTCGCTCGTCAGGTGTGCGGGGCCGCAAATCGATAAATGGGGTAGTAGCAGAGAGCGGCAGTCGTCCAAGCACGGCGGAAGTCTCTCTCTCTCTCTCTCTCCCAATCAATTAGTCAGATGTTGACGTCTAGTTTGTGCAGCTATTTGCTACTGTTTCGCCGCGGAGTGCCCCAGGAATGCCGCGTCGTTAGGATTCGCATTCGGATGCCTATGAATAGTCATGCGATCCCTCTGATCGATGATCCGGAAGCCGAAGCCCTCGTCGCGCCGAGGCGAGAGAGGCCTTTTTCTCTCCCCCGGGGGAACTCTCGGTGTGTCGCGCGCTCTCTCTCGTTACCTCGACGGGAGGCGCGCGTATCCGACGGAATTTAGTGACAGTGACATTGTGAGCCGTTAAAGGTTAGGCCGCTGGGAAACTCGGTGGCATAATTTCTGGTCGATCAAATTTCGTCGCGCCGCCCGCCGCGGCGGTGACGGTAGTAAAGTTTTAATTGGACGAGGAGCCGTCGCTTATTGATGGGCCGCGCGACTTTGGGTTATTGTCTATAATGTATCGATATTGATGGAAAGCGAGCTCGGGGCGGTAATTATTGGGCTCGTGCAGGGGCTGTTTTAAACGCGGAACTTTTGTAATTACCGTAAATTGGTTAGCGATTCTCGAGCGGTGAAACGCCGTCGGCTTAAAAACGGATTTCGCTCGCGGAAATTTAATAATCACGTTTTTCGGGGGGTTTTCAACGTTGACTTGAATAAATTAAGTATAATTTTTATTCGGGTATCAAAGCCTTTTCGGATGGTATTAAAATTTCTTTACCGCCCGAAGTTTATTTAATCTTTGACAAGAATGACGGAAGCTGAAACTCATTAACCTTTTTTATGACTTTCAGCGGGAATTAAGCGGGAACTGAAAAAGATTAAAGCGAAATTTGCTATAAGCCGTTAAATTGTTACTAAAGGGATAAAAAAAAAAAAGAAAATCGGAAAAAGAATCCATTCGTAGATGCAGGTCGTTTCTAAAAAGCCAAAAGGAAACTTCGTCATCGCTAAAAGCACCAAACGTTACAACGCTCTCCGCAAAAGGAAACTCTTCCAGAGTAATCATATCGCTGCCACTGACCGATAAAGCAGAAAAAAATCAAAGCGCAGCAGAGCGCGCGGAGAAGCCCAGGGGACAGCGTCATCACGAGCGGTCGTTAAATTTCCGAGAGAAAAGGGGAGAGAGCGAGAGAAAAGGTCGGACGCGGGAGGAAAAAGTGGGGCAAAAATCCAAAGGGTTTACGTGGGGGATCTGCTCTTGTTTTTTTTTTCTTTTTTTCGGCCGGCGGACAATGGGCGAGGTGCGACGTCACGTAGAGATGTCGAATCACGTAGCCCCGCGACACTCGAGAGCAGGCCAGCGGAGCGGAATGCCAGGGAGAGAGAGAGAAGCCTCGCAATTGTCGCGATTGAAACAAGCCCGGGTTTTCGAGCGTCTTGTTGGAAAAGCAAGCGCCAAGTGGCATTCGGGGATAAGTCGAGCTCGCGCGCGCGCCGATTAATTGCGCCGCGCGCATTTACATGCGCACCGATTGCGTCTCCGTGTTGATTGGCTGTTTCTTGTGGCTTGCGATGAAGGGCGCCTAATTTTTATAGGTTGGACGGCACTTTTTTTTTGTCTGATTTTTTAGGTTGATTTCAGTTACGTTTCGTATCTTTATTGAAATTACAAAAGTTTTGCTAAAAGCATGAACGGTTTTAATAACACTGTAGCTGTTACGCGATCGGGTGAAAGATTTATCAACCCGGCCAAAAATTCAAGTAATCCAGCGAAAAATGCACCGGAATAGAGAGTACTTCATTTCCCATTCATCACGAAATACTTTTTGCACCTTTTCCCTTTCAGACTCGGTCGCCCCCTTTGAAAAACTAATAACGAAACTACAATGGGATCCCGCTAACAAAGCAAAGGCTCCGCGCATTCCTATAAATGCGTTTAAAAGCCCTCGAAGCCTCGCGCTCAAAATTTAATTAATTAATTGGGAGCGGCCCGGCAACAAAGCGCCGGAATTTGCGTCTCGTCGAGAGTAAGAACCATCGGATATCGGCGTTACTCTCGGCGCGAGCTTCGCTTGTATCCTCTTCGGGCGAAAAAAGAGAGCTGGGTCAAGTTGAAAATAAATACTTTGGCGCTAAAACGAAATCGCGGAAAAAAGAATTCGCGGAGTCCCTCGCCGGGAGAGAGTAACGCCGCTTTCCGCGACTGGAAAGTGGATGCTGGCGAGAGAAATACTGAGACTCAGCGGGACGGCAAATAAAATAAAGCATTTTACGCGGGAAAACATTTTTGTATTGAAATTTATTTTTCTCTCCCCTTCGTTCCTTGCGTTTTAGCGCCGGGCGCTGCAGCCTGCGAGACAAAGAAATTGCGTTTCTTAACCGTTTTTTTTTTTTTTTTTTTAAGGAGAAAACTGTATTTATACTGTAACAAACTGAATTTTAGATGTACCGCCTTCTTCGTGTAATAAAGTTACAATGGGAAAAAGAATTGCTTGAACTTTCTTGGTCTGTATAAAAGGGACGTATAAAAATTTAAGTTTTAATAAATTAATAATCAAACTTTTTTAAACGTTAAAAATGCCTTAATGTTAGGAAAAACAACACGTAACAAGAATATTTGTAGTGTATAAACCATGAGAATTTTTAGTTCACATAAGTGTTAAAACAAAAATTAAAAATTGGATTAAGTCGAATTTTTCGTTATAAGTTTAAAATTTAAATAAATAAAAATAAAATAAAATGAAGAAATAAAGTAAATTATAAAAAGAGTTTAAGACAAGAAAACGGTTTCTTTTTACATCTTTTTTTTTTTAATTTTAACAGTTAAAAGAACAGTTTTAAAACGAACTTTAATGTCGAGAAACTTATTAAAATCTGTAGAACATTTTCTGTTCGTAAAAAACTTTATGTACGATATTAAAAAATTTCGAATTATTTTAAGTTATATTTACGTTCAATAATTAATTGTATACTACATTTTCGACTGAAAAACGAATAAAAAAAACTTAAGAAATGTTGTGTTTCCTCTGACAATCATTTCTTGAATAATTAAATATTTATGTTTAATCCGTCATTTTCAACAATTTTTATAAATTAATCTGTCAATTTCTAAATTACTCTCTTACGTTTCACCGAGAGTTGTATGAACCCATTCCCAGAATTTTAATATAACAACTTGAGTAAAGAAAACAAACGTACAGCGAAATAAGTGCGAGAGATTGCCAAAAAAAAAAGCTACAAAGACGAAGGAACGCCGGCGATTTCAGCATCGGCGAAAAAAGGCGCGCGGCGTATCTTGGTTTAATTAAAACTTCCGCAGTCGGAGTAAAATTAAAAGGGAAGCAAAGCGCACTCGACAACGATAAAGAAATAAAGAAAAAGCGCATAGACCGGGTAAACAGCCGAAAAGAGAAAAATCGCAAAAATGAAAGTCTTAAAAGTCATTTTACGCTTCTCTCGACGGGGTAATAAAAAAAAACATTGCTTGTCTACAGAAGAATTTTTTATTAAGATTGAAATTAAGGCAAGCCTGGATTAGGCAAACTAGAAGGTATTAAAGAAAACTTTATTTCAATATCGTGTCTTTAATTAAAGAAGATATTCTCGACGTAAATAAGCATTTCATTTTCACGTCCACGGCAATATTACTGTAAATAATTTCAAAGAAGTTTCCAATGATTCTCTTCGCAAATGGAAAAACGATGTTTGTCTATTTAATATCTTTTTAATTACAAAATTAATTAAAAAGTATATTTCATCTTATAAATGACTCAATGCAAAATAAATTTCCCAATGGTAAAACTAAAATATCTTCAAACGTTCGAAAAGCTTATTCGAAGAATGAGTCTTCAAAGTGCATGTCGCTGGAAGCGACTTCCTGCCTCTAATAATAGAATTCATCAACCGTGAATTTCTAATTCGGCATGCGCTGTTAGAAATCTATCGAGCGATCGCACGCAAATAAGCCCCGATACGATTAATGTGCATAAATTACTTGGAATTACTTTAATTACCCTCGTCGCGGCTCTAAAGGCAAGCCGAGTTAAACTTAATAACCCGCGACAAATTCGCAAATCACACCATGAAACATTCAGGCGACTCGTCGTAAAAAAGCTCGCGCCATTATTTATTCATCGTCGCATTATGCGGAGTAAACCGCCGCGAGTAGTTTTTGCCCGGGAGGCGTCGCGAATTATTACTAATACCGCGGAAAGTGACTCTTGAACGGCCGGTAATTAACGAACTCTGCCCGTTCTAGATTTCTCCTTCATTTCCATGCGCAAATAATATCTCTTCGGCGAGTGTTCTTGAAACAAGCTACCATCCTTGCGCGTGTTTACCTGGACGAGAGTCGGGTTTAGCAGAGGAAAAAGGGACGGGTAATAGGATCGAGTGGTGGTCCGAGCAAAAAATTTATTGGCGTCTTGCAGCAGCGATGTTTACCTTTTCGGTTTACGGCCTGGCTAATTGTTTTTGTCGTAAGATTGGGAGTTTTCCCGGCTTTTTTTTTTATGGGATGACTTGTTGCTCGAGTCATAACGACGAAAAAAGATTGCCGGAGTTCTTGCTCGGGAAGGAAAAGAAGAGTTTGAAACAGTTATATTACGATTCGAACGCTGCGAAGTAGCCCAGGAATTTTTCATTTAAAATTACCGTACGCTTTCGAGCTTATATAGTTTGTGGATTCCTTGCAAGAAAAATTTATCAGAATTTCTGTGCGGATCTGTTTTTTCTGTTAATAAAATTCTCGCAAAGTCCGACGAAACTTTGAAGAAAATTATTTTTCTGGAATCTGCACAATATTCTCTTTTAATTTTGCGAGTGGAGAGTTATTTATACTAATGTACAATTTTTTCTTTCTGTTTCAGGTAAGCATTTGGGTGACTCAAAGATTCTAGGAATAACGACTGGTGAATATAAATAAAACTCGTTACTCATGTTTAAAAAAATTTGCCTTATGTTTAAATTACTTGAATTCTTGTTGAATATAACGAATTAATAATATTCACTTATTTATTTATTATTAATAATCGGATTATTATAGTCTTTTTATAATACAGCACAACCATTTAGAGGATTTGATGTACAGATAGAGTAAGAAAAATGTTTTATGAAGTTTGATAATAATTTGAAGGCAACTATGCCGACCATTACACCACCATCGCACCACGTATGTTTGATAATAATTATTATATAAGCAAGTTTGATTAAAAGGAAGATTAAATGTTATGTTTTTCGTAGATTGTTCAATTTCATACACCAAAGAATCTAATTGTTAGTACTCTGAGCAAGGTTTAAAAAATGTGAATACTTTCACAAGATTTTAAACAATATGTAAATTTAAATAATTTTTTTCTCTTTCTCTAATTATTTGTAATATTAGAATTAGTACGTTGTACCTGCACAGTTGACTCACTGGCATAATATTTATTTTTATGAAACAACATTTAATGTGTATTCAATCAAGTTTTTATTATAACTAAAGATAATATTTCTGAAATATTTATATCACGTAAGTAGATGCCTAATATTTTGGGTTTAATGTCTAGTAGATGGTTCTATACGTTTATATTTCTCCAAATGCATAAGTTTATACCAGGATTTGAGCTTTAATACAACACTTTATAGGTTGCACAGCTACGGTACTATGCATATTAGCACTAAATGTAAGGGTCTGAGAAATATGACAAACTTCCATGCTACTTGACGTTACACTCTCAAAAACCTTTTATGCAAAAATATAACATACAACTATACAAGCCCTGCTACTCCATTTTGTACCTACAAAAGTTCTTACACTATACACTCGAAATCTCGGTATACCTCGGGGATCCTTCCATCTCCGTTCCGTGAGGCCGCTCAAGTCTGGAAGTCTTCCCGGTCGTCGAATAAAAATAATTTCATAAAATTTCGCCGGTATTCAAGGGAAAACTACCATGTAAATGGCTGCTCGTTGAAATTCGCGATGCGCAACGAGCGCCGGCATAAATCGCCTCAAACGAGACTGGTTTATTGAAAAGCAATCCATCGCTGGGCCGCCGCTGGAGGGCCTCGCGAACGCGCCGCCAGACTTTATTATATAAACTGCCGCGGTAAGACCAATAAAAGTATATTGAAGTTCGAAAAGGGGGGAGGGATCGATAGTCGATATCCAGCGATTCGTGAAAGAAGTCAGCCGTGGCACGTGAAGCAACTTGAAAAGATGAAAAGGGAATTTTCCCCGGCGGTCTTTTTCTCCTTTTGATGATGCTCGACGGATCGGGAGACCAAATGTTTTACGTTCAAAATGGGAAATACGAAAAGTGGAACTTCCTTACTCGAGAGGCTGCGGGATACCCAATTACTGCCGTTCTGTTTCTGCGGGTAATAAAAGATCTGGCGTTTTATGAGGATAGGAAAAGGTTTATTCTTGGAGACTTAATGTACATGTGTAGAATCCGAAGTGTTTAATTTGCAAGTTTTTCCAGTTTAGGCTTTTACTTCACAATTAATAAATTGAACCGGTTTCTAAAGCTTCTTCTACCTTTTATGACAAATAATTTATGCAGTAATTTCGGTATAAATGCTTATTGCATTTTTTATAAGGGGTCATTTACGCTCCAAATTATTTTAAACACATAAAACAAATAAATGGAAAATTTGTATTTATAATTCTCGTATACTCGATATGTAATTCACGTTTCATATTAAATTTACATATGTAAATACGAGCCAATTGAATACAATAAATGCATTGAACGAGAATTACATAAAGATTAAAATAAAAGCCGTTTCACAAATCTATTGCGCCTCATCAACAATAAATTCTTATCAATCAAGCGTAAATTTCTACTATGAACAGCAAAACTTTCAAGCCCCGTCGCTCTAATTAACAACATCTTTCGACGACTCTCTCCGCTAGCACATTTTCCTTAAAATACTTGTGCAATAACGAACCCCAGCGAAGTACCAGTAATTGGAGATCTTACTAGTTTACCCCTCTTTTCCAATTAACCAAAACAATATCAAAACGGAAAACTCGAGTGCCCACTCGCATAAAACCGGTGCATTCCGCGGTGGGGGGTGGGGAATTGAATTTTCACAAGTCGGCGCATGTACCTCTGAATAATGAAGCGACTCTTTGACGGCGCTCGCGCGAGGATATTCCGATTAAAGCGCGGTGGGAGAGGGAGAGAGAGAACGGAAATAGAGAAATCGAGGAAAGCAGAGAGGGAACGAATCGCTTCGTTCCCTCTCGACGGAGACGGAGGTCCATACATAATAGAGAGGCATCGGCCGCGCTAGGTAGAAGCGCGCTGCGCGCCCCCTTTCCTCCCTGATATCTGCCGACACCGCAGCGTATATTCAGCCGAGGGCTTGAGGCGCTGTTCTTGGCACCGAGTTTTTGCGGGGACTCATTGTTCGGTGCTCCGTTAGATATTAGATCGTTTGCAATAGTCGGAATTACCGCGATGAAGCTGCGATTGTCCTGGTAGGTTCAACAATATTAGCGTCATTCTGATTAAGTTTAGGCAATTTTTGGTGGTATTTTTTTGTTTTTATGTTCAAAAAGTAGCGATTGTATAGCAGCTAGTTTCTTGTTGCGAAAGTTTGAAGAAATAGGTAGAATTTAATATATTTAAGGGAGGCAATTAAGACTTGGAAAACTTTCAGTAAATAACATATCCTTTTCGTGTTATTATTCTGTTTAATCTGTAAAGTTTAACTCAAAGTAGCGTTAGTTCAAGTAATTTTCAGCTAATTAATTGAACAAGAAGATATTATCGTAATTATAAACATTAAAGAACTTACTTAACTGAGTAACTTGTTTTAAGTTTATCCTATAAATGATTATTCGGGTGTATAATATTTTTAAAAGGTCGTTAAAATTGAATGAATGGTCCAATAACGATCGAATATTACTTTACACTTATAAAACTAATTTCCTCTAGATTCTCGCTAAAGTAATTAGCTTCACGAAGCCAACACCAACCCGACTGACGTTATTTTTCCCTGAAACGTAGCCGCGAAATAGTCGTTCTTCGCTCGTCTGCCAGATAGTTCATTACCTTAGCTAACGGAGTATTTTGCCAAAGCGTATTGGATTTTGGTGCAGGCAGTCAGTTTAATTCAGCCGGCGTTCACGTTTCCGCGGATCATAAAAGCAGAGACGACTGCATTCCCTCCACGTAGCGACACGCGGACACGCCCCTCCTGACATTTTCGAAATCTCAGCTCGTAGCTTATGAAACCGGCGGCTAATCCGATCTTCCCCCGCGAAATATTCCAATTGAATTTCCCGAGATTCGCGCCTCTTTTCTCGGGATTGTTTACGATCGTTTGACACAGATCCGCCGGGTTGGATGCGGCATTTTCGAGGAGGTTTATCGAGCGAGAAGTAATTCGTAATTATTCCACTCGCAATCTTGGCACTGAGTCATGGGCTGCCGCGATAAAAGTAACTTAAAATATTCAATGATTAATATGCAGATTATTGCGCATAATAGCGGAATATTTTACCATAATGCAAGCTGCTGCGTTGGGTTAACAGTATTCCAGCCGTTCGCAGACGGCATAATTATCGCATCTTCTAAAAGTGAGTCGGGAAAGTCGGCAGAAGAAATGGCAACACGCGAGACCAAACAATTTTTAGCGGGTTAAAATTACTCGATTTCAGGAATAATGATGAGTAATAGGTGAGCGACCCCGCAAATGGATTTATCTCCAGGCCGTTCATTATTTTTTCACGGGTTGGAACTCCCGCCTTTTATAACTTATGTATGCGTGTGTGTCTTCTGCGGTACTTCAACTTATACATAGAATGACATAATTTATAGATCTCAAATGCGGCAGTTGAATGAATGTCTGACTATTCTTTAAATAATCCATTTGCGAAGTACAAATACTGAATATTGCATCTCAATCTCTGGGGGAAGAAGTTGCTTTATTTGTACTAATATCCATATTGTATTAACGTGGTATTTCCATTTATCAAAATCATCTTCTGTTACTAATGTAATATTTTCAAATTTTCTTGAAATGGACATTGATTTGACTAGTAATATAGGTAAATTATGCCGATTCCATCAAAAACAACAATGTAACTGTTGCTGTTACATTTATTACTAATAATTAGCTAGCTAACTGAATATATTTAGAATTACCCTAAAAATACAAACAAGTCTTTTATTTCACGTGCAATCATCTACTTGTGCTCTTAAATAGAAAATGAAAAACAAAGTAACTTGAACCCAAAGTGTGAAATTTATTCTGGCATGAAATTAATTTCTGCCTGCATATTTGCAACTGGAACACTAGACTTTCAAGCTAATTACGGCATCCAAACTTTTGTTTCCCAACTTCCACCACCCGTCTTCTTTCTTCAAAACTAAACAGGCGTGGAATACGATAGTAGGCGTTATCCCGAAAACCCGACATTTCGGTTCAACCAAACAAACCGATGATTTCTCTATTTATACGTAGAAAAGATTTACTGAAAAAATAAACCGCAAGATTAAAATTTCTGTAATAATTTTTTTCTATTAATATGTTAATTATATAAGAAAACTTAGTGTTCCACCCTTGAAACCTTTCATTACGGCTTTTATTATAAGCCACAATTTTTTCAGATTAACTCCTATCATCGAAGGCATCAAGAGGTAATTTCAAGCATTCCATCACGTTAATTCACAGCGAAGCGATAATCCACCCCATTAACAATCAAGCACGCCAACGATCGTTCCTAATTTCACCTCAAGGAATTTCGTCCACCCCAAGTGGTTCGAATTAAAGCAGGAGGCATTTTTAGACGGTAGGACCAGTCGGCAAGCGAATATATACACACACGGCCAGGACTACTAATAGTCGCGGAGTACAGTCGTTCTCCGCTAACGACATTAAGCCTCTCCATCCATTAAGCTTTATCCGCTTATCTATTTGGCGCGTTCGCTCGGCCGCGTTCTACTACCACTTCTGCCATTCGCTCACTCGCCCTATGTTTCTGTCTGTTACACGACGGGCTCGTGACCGATACGCGAACGAGGCTGGAGATCGACTTTTCATCTGAAAATTCCGAGATGCTTATCTGAAGCTTCTTAAAAGACTCGTGTTTTAAGGCTGCTCGTTGGGATAATAAGATAAGCTTTGGTTGAAAATTTTAGTGCTGTGAGAGATGTTTGGGGTTGAGAGGATTGGTACATTGATTAGAGTTAATATTTCAGTTTTACCTTAAAATTGCTGAATAGGTTTGGTGATTGTGATTTTTAAATCAGATTTTCATAAAGAAAATGGAGTAACTATATTTTTTTACTTTAAAAATATTAAATTCTCACATTATGAAGGTATCTTATTAAAAACCAATCCATTATCTTCTGTATATTATTACATTAATTAAGATTTCCATTGTTTCATCGTTGAATGCAAAAATGCCTTAACGAGCTGCAAATCTACAAGCCTTTTATAAATATTAATAAATAGAGTATCAGCAATAAGTACATCTTCAAGTTTCAGTTTTGCGATTTTAATGAAGAGTCGTGTCAGAAAAAATCGAAATTGACAATTATTCGAGCCTCATTACGAAGAAGCCGTTGCAGCTCCGAGATGCAGTGTTACATTTAAAGCGACACGTCATTAGCGAATTTATTCCAGTCTCGCTTTACTCCGCGACCTTCCAACGCCGTAAATCATTGTTTACATAACGACAGCAGCAGTCCGTTATTCAAAACGCGGTAAATACACTTATAAATCAAAATTTACAGAAAGAAGCAATTTGGAGGAAGCCGCGAGTTACATTTCTGTCGATGCATCTTCATCTGGAGGGACACGTAGGAGCGCACCGGACATATTCCCCGGGAAAATGGCAAGACGTCCGTAGGATACATATTTATACGGACGGAGAGAAAACAGAGGACTTGAAAGATTGCATCCATTCCGCGTGATGTGTTGCCGTTGCGCGTCTCTGCTCGGAAAATTCCGATTCGACGAATTTCGAAATTCCGCTCGTTCCTCTGGCATGGGAAGGCTGGTGATAGGCGTTCTTCGCTCGCTTTAAAGGCGTAGGCGTTTTCCTTCATTGTGTCGGCGTGTCGAGAAAAGCGCATTTGCTTATTTCTGCCTCGCTGCTGTCGCTCTGCGCTGCTCGCGCACTTAAAACTTTCGGCCGTCCGTTAAATGAGAATTTATGCAGACAAATTGCGTGTCATTTTAACTTGTATATTCATGCACTGAAATGCACTGCTCTAGTATTTTATATCTAATATAGTGTTTTTTTAAAGGCTAAGTTTATTGATTTGGTTATTACAATATCTACAATTTATAGCTTAAACTTTAAAACCTGAAATTTCAAATAAATATAAAACATACTATTAAGCATAGATATTAAAATAAGAGTAATATTATCAAATATTGTGCTGAAGATTGAAACTATATAGAATAAACATAATCCGGAAAAAGTAAAGCCTCGTAAAAGCGATTTTATTTACTCAAGTAGATGGAGCATGGATCACATTGTTTCGATTATAATTCAAAATACTTAACCGATAGGCACGGCAAAAATGCGCTCGAAACGCGCTTGAATAGTGTAGTAATGCAATCGATAATCAAAATATCCTTTGAAAATTTAACTACACAATCTTTTTTGTATTATAATTATGAAAAAATTTTCTTTTCTTCGGTAAACAAAGATAGATATTATATTATGGCGGTTTAGATTGCACGATAATGTAAACTTTTGAAAATTGAATTGCATGGAAGGCATTTATAAAATAAACTCTTGAAAATTTTTGAGTTGAGAACATATTAATTAGCTTCAAGCAAGCTTCGTCTGGTCGGTATTAATTAAGCTGGTAATAAATTACTGAATTACTCTACCGTCCCTGGATAAATTCAATTTAAGCTACGAGCTTGTAGGTCATGTGGTAACATCTCAAGTAATTTCTCTCGGCGCCATCTTGAATTCATATGTTACTTTCGCGAAATATAAACAAGACTTGCTACTCTTTCCCTATTTAAGCAAAGTGACGCAATTTTTAGAGGTTAGAATTTGATATTTTAATATTCACATTGCACGTATACTGTATAATTATTTATTTTGATAACATTTTTTTTTTAATATGTTATAGAAATAAAAAATGTTTTTGCAAAGGCAATCAAGATATTTTATAATTGTGCTGAATGTTTTATTATAGTAACCAAGTTTGAACCTATATTTTATTACTATTTTTACAAAGTCAACAAAAGCATTTAATTATAATTATAAAAGTTTTGTTAGTGCAGTAAATGTCTTTTCTCTTCATTCGTCTACTTTTAAAGTTAACATTTCCTTCCAGGTAATTTGAGTAATGAAATTGTAAAGACAGACAGGAGCAAATGTACAATTTCAATGGAAATTGTAAGCGAGCTCATGACTGCAACAACTTTGTACATAAATATAGTATGACGTTAAATATAAAGTGCCTTAATCCCTTAATCCTCTGCTGAGAAATCCCTAATGAAACTAAAACAGAAGATGAAAATCTCCTGTGTAACTAAAATACCTCCATATTTTCTAAAAATGAAAAAGGAATTTTCATTTATTTATACAAAAATTTGTTGAACCTTAACTTTAATAACAAATTTACTTTTTTGAAAAATAAACAAGCTGAGAATATTATGTTTATACAAATATCTGAAATTACAGTTTCATCAAACAAATCTGTAATTACTTTATATATTTTTGACTTTAGTTATTCAGTATTAATATTTCAAGTTTGTTCTCCTGGTGCATTAATTTGACGTAAAATATTTTATTGAACTTGGAAATCCCAAAAGCAAAGGAAGCAACAATTCTCTGCATCTCCCCAGTTATGCATTGAAAAATTTACCAAATATTCACCAGAAGCGAATTTACCCTTCCGCAAGCAAAAGGAACAAATACCGGCTGCAAAAAGGGTACGAACTGCGAAAAGCAGAATTAATCAAGGTGTGGGCACGAACTTCACGGAAATGAAGTACCTGTAACGATTAACGCCACGGGCCTCCTTTGCAATAGCATTTGCACGGGAGGCCAGAGCAAACTGCGCCAGGAGGTAGGCAAATACATAATTAAATTCGATGGTACACCGACGCCCGACGGAAGAGAGATGGGGAGAGAAAACTTGAGAGCATCGAAATTGGGTCAATTGATTCTCTCTTTTGGCGTAACGATACTAAGTCTATGTCGATCGTCAGGAAGAATGGAATTGTAGAAAGAACTGTCGGTGAATTTGAAGAGCTAGCTCCCATTGAACGTCTAATGGAAATTTCAGGATAAATTTGGCGGCTGCCTTTGAGTTTGATTTTCAGTTGTCAGTTGAAGGGGTTGAACAAATTACTTTGAAGATTTGTTTATTATCACTGGCCCGACCTGGAAATACCGTTTAATTCTTTGTGGAATAATTGACGCGTCTGTAATTCCGTTTGATCTTCTTTTGCGGATTAATGGACAGAATATTTTAATAACCCCATCCCAGTGCCCGTTGGAATAGCACAATAAATGATTTATTACCTAACCTATAAATAAACTCTAAATAAATACGTAAAACGAAAATAGTTTGATTAGTCTTATTACATTAAATTTAAGTGAGATGTGGTCCAAATTGAGTTAATCACTTGCTATTCAAATACTTCCTGTCGTGATGGAAGGTACAGTGAATGCATTTTAACAAATAATAGAAGTCACTTAAATGACCCACATTTTTCTTGATTAAAAAAATTTTAAAAGAAACATTATTATGCATATTAAACATGCAGGTATTAGCTTTATCCGCCGTTACAGACGCTTTAAGAGTACGAAGAACACAAGTGTAAGTTAATCTATTTTATGGTTGTTGCCAAGCGCGGTAAGCCGCTTGGATACCAACTCTGTATTTATACGTCCATGTGTAAGGGCAATGCGCTGACGCACACTAAAGCGGATGAGAGAATGTAGCTCCAGACTTTGCAGCTTCGAAACAACCCAAATTTCATAAACCGACGAGCGGCTTAGCTCTCGGTCCCTTTGATTAATTGATTAAATAAGTGTAATTAATTCGTAAGCGTTCAATTAGTTGTGGACCTGCATTGCTAGACTTGAATTATTGAGCGAATATTCAGGTTAAATCGGTCTTTGTTTTTTTTTTTTTTCCTCTATTAACGAACTTTTATTATTCAGACGTTGGCTGAATAATAAAAAAATAATATACCGAGTAATCAATATCTAACGGGACGGGAAAGTTGGAAAAATACGTCTGCCCTCGTCCGTAAGTAGAGTTTTTACTCGTCTGGAAACAAAAAACTGAAAAACTTTTTAAAGAAGACATCGTGGAAGATCCCGAAAGTTTAGCATATCGAGGGGCGAATTGCTCACGATTACCTGGAGAAAGACAGAAAAGGACGATTGAACGGACGGGAGGAAGGAAGGAAGGAAGAAATAGCGGTACTTTGCGCGCACAAAGCCCTTTACCGGTGCGTCTAAGGTGGGGGAGAAGGTCGTCTGCTAAGGAAAGGAAAGTGAATAACCTCCGAAGGAGTTTGTTCGCCCCGGCCGGGTTAGGGAACTCAGCTGTGCCGCTACTGCCGAACGGTGACCCTAACCACCCCCGCAGGCAACAACAGCAACTGGACTGGAGTTTCTATCTCTCTTTTAAGCACTGGAATCGTCCACTAAACTCGCTCGCAAAGTGCCGCTGCTACCGACTCGCTTCATGCAAATTCCTCTGCTCCGGCTGGGCTCATATGTGTGCAATAACCGCTGTTTAACGAACACTGGCTGGCGCGCCTAACTTTTATTCTAGACTGTGAACGCGCGGCTACAACTGCAGTTGCTATCGCTCTAATCGGAATTAATTAGTAGAGAAAGCGTTGGGGTGAAATTGTTTAAATGAAAATGCCTTGAAAATTGTGTTCTTTTATTTAATAGGATGAAAAGCAAAATACAGCAGCAGAAATGTAGCTTTTTGGAAGTGCTCTCTTAAACGTGAAGATGAAAATGGATAGAAATGAAATATGCTGTTTGTTTTAATTTTACTCAAGCTCGTTTATGAATAAAGCTTCTTTCACACGAAATAATTACGTGTAAGTCCGAGAAGTAACGTAATAAATATTATGATTCTCGGATATTATAATACTGCTTTAATGATGCTGCAAAGCAAAGTAACAGAGGAAGCTTTAAAATTTTAAATTTCTAGAATTTATAATACGTGTATGCAGATAATTAATCATGATTAATTACATTATTTTAACAAATATTGGTTCCAGTAATAAGCGTAATTCTCCAATTATTTATTGAATAAACATAGTTTTTACATATGACAATTAGTTTTAACTTAAAATCTTTATTAAAACCAATTTTCTTGCGTATTAACTTGATTTTAAGAGATTTAATTAATGAATTTCTTCAAATAAAATATTTGAATTACAAAAATTTCCATTTGGCCTAAAAACAAATAAAATCACAATGGTTCATGCTGGCTCAGCCATGCCGAACCGAGCTTTTCACTAGAATCAGTGCACGTGCCGTTTTTCCTCGGTGCCTATTGCTCGGGCATTGTGAAAAAGTGGAACCAGCACGTCTAGTGGGTCAGTGCAATAATAATCTTCAGCAGCAAGCGGTATCACGGCATACGGCATACGAGCAACTTTCTCTCTCAGACTCGCACAGACGTTCCGCTTTGCCGGTCAGCAATCTAAAGTTGAGTCATCTCGCTGAAAGCAACAGCGAAATACTTGACACAGTCTGATATCACTTTCGTAACGCGGATTATGCCGAAGTCCAATCGACAGTTGGTGAAACGTTCAAGTGCAGAAAGCGTCCATTGACGGGAACCATTGTTTTTTCTGAAATGGTAATATGGTAATAGTTCCCTTTGTAAATTTCAGACAATTTCTAACCGAATGCGGTTGAGCCATTGTTCCAAATACTTAATAGACTAAACGCGAGTTGAAATACTTCAAAAAGAATTAGCACACTGAACTAGATCTCCTACTGAACTGATCTAATCAACAATCGGCCGGATGTGTGCTTCCTACTATTTGAGCCACCGTTCTATTCACCGTTAACAATGAAGACTCACTCGATGGACAACAACTGGAATAGGCAGGACTCTGAACCACCAAATTATCAAAGGTGTCAAAACAAATAAATAGATAATCAATGTTCTGACGCTGCTGCTGGCTCGTTCTCATTTCCTGATGTGGAGTGGCTGCCAATGTCATTTTTTAATCAATCAAAATAATTAAATATCAAAATGCATCATGTTAAAATGATTGGTATAGTATTAGCTAATTAAACTTATATCCTAAATGACAATGAAGACGGCTGAGTATCTAATAGTGGAATTATGGACAAGAAGCCATGGATTCAATCTAGCTTCATGACCGAATCAGAGCACTTGATCTTAAGCACTTGATTACAGTACAAGACCATCTGCACATACATATTCAAGCATAATGTTCGAATTATTAGCCCCTTTAACCCATAACATTTATCTAGTTTAATAAGAAACTGTGTTATCGCAAGTCCTCAAGTCACTGCCACAAAATTCCACTGTCTCCAACAAAAATCTCACAAAATTCCGCAATCTACTCTCACCAAAACTCCAGGAGCCCGAAAAGCTTTATCAATAAACCGAATCTCTCCACACAACGAAGCTCCTCAGAAAACGGCACAATCGCAGCCGCCATAATATCAAAGGTGCGAGAGCCGATCAATGGGAAATCAATACCGCCGGCAGTGTCGTAAGCTCATTGCTCGCACGAAACGACTGGCAACTTCGAATTCTGGAGGAGGAAGGGAGAGAGGAGGGAGGAGACGTGCTCATGAACCATACATAACAAAGGGTCTGGCGAGCCGTGACTCGCTGGCTATGTGATCCTCTGGCGTCGGCTGCTGACGGCCAGCGGAAATTCCCCCGTGTGTACATGCCTGGCTGGCGGCGCCGGAAGATGAGGTGCCCTGGACTTTCCGCGTAAGGTGACTTGCTACAGCTGCGATAAGCGTTTCCTTTAATGAATGTTCTCGAAATTTGCTCCGTCTACTTTCCTGAAGCGACGTGTCGTAGTGTTTATTTATTTTATTTAATTCAAGTGATGCGCGAGTCTTACGCTTTAAAAATTAGTAAAGAGTACCGAAGTAAGCTCGGTTGAAGTAAGTTGTGGAAGTAATAAAATTGTGAATAAAGCTCATGTATTTGTCGATGTTTCGTCCTTTCGAATAAGATCTTTTCGAAGCATAACAATTGCTGCATTAAAAAAACTATTCTTGTTAAACAATCATTATTTTAACATGGCATATTTTAACCCAGAAATTCTAAGTTGAGTTGACAATTAAAATTCTGTATTTCTGAATATAATATTTCATTTTGGAACACTTACAAAAAGTAGTATCTGCCTTTTGAGTAATCTTAGTAATGATTTATGAGCTTTAGTTCCAAACCCGCCGAAAAGTAGGTTGACGTGAATTTAAGACCAGTGACTCGTAATTTTTCAAAATTTCAAGATTCAGTTGATAATGTTTTCTCTTTTTTAAAAAAAAAATACTTTAAACCAACACAAAGATTAGTTTGAAAACTAAACCGTGAAATTCTTAAAAAAAAAAGGCTTTAAAATATTACAAAAGGGATATAAAGGATCTAACTCAAGTTAGAAAACTTAAAAAAATACAACATAAACAGAGGTCGACCCTTCCTCCTAAGCCAGTCTTCAATTCAAAAGCTCCCAATCCTCATCCAGGCAAAAAAGCTGCGAGCCTCCCAGCCTCCTAGCATTTAAAACCCTCGCAAGCAGGCAAGTAAGCAAGCGGATTTCGGATAACAACTCGCAACTAAGTTGCAGGAGCTGCAGCGGAGAAGCGCACACAGCAGCCTCCCCGGTCCTGGAAAGATCTCATTTCCGCTTATGTCGCATCGTCGGCTGGCGCTGGTTTGACTTCCCTAGATACACATCCTCCCTCCGGAGGTGGAGCAGGAAGAAAAATAAAGCACAGAGAGAGAGAGGGGAGGGGGGGGGGGAGGAATATCTCGTACGTGGATTGACCCGGGCTTCAAAGTGCTTTTCAATTACTCCGCGGAAATTATAAGTTACTGCGCGTGAAATTCGATCCGGTGCCACTGCCGGGAAAGTGGATTGTCATTTCGCATCAGTGTTCGAAAGGAGGCTAAATGCCGGCTCTCAAAAACTGCTGAGGAGGAGGATCGAACGCCGTAACTTTGCTCCATTCGGCCAGCTTTTACGAATATGCAAATACTGGCTGCTGTCTTTCTGCCTACTTGGAAGCTTTTTGCAGCCTTCGAGCGCGTTAAATTTCAGATTTGTTTTAGTGCCTTTTAATTATGCCCCGCTGCTTTTGAGGACTATGATGGAGACAACGAGCTGAGAGTAAATTCAATCCATTCGATTGAGTGTAGTTTTATAGCATTTACGGTTATTTTTAACGTGTTGGCTTACATAAATTCCTACTTGATTCTAAATGGAATGTATAAGATAGATAAAATGATTAAAGTCCCAGCAATCGTTGTAGTTTGTACCTATAAATTTGAAACGATCTACTATCTTAAATTAACTGCAATGATATTTAGCATTCTAAGTAATTCTGATCCGTTTACCAGCTTTAACTAATGTCATAAGTTACATTCTTTTCACATTCCTTCACCAGTAATAATTAAATTCAACGTCCAGTACTGGCGGCATTACGAAAATTATGACAAAGCTAAATTAAAGCATAAAAAAATAATCGCCACTGACTAAAGCCGCGGCAGATCAGGTCTCGGCAGTTATTTACCCTCGAAATCCCCGTAAAAGCCTCGCTTTTTTTTTCGAACCGGGTATAATTTCTGCGAAAGGGTATATAGCGAAACAGGGGCGGCCTCAAAGCGTTTTATTTGCCCTCGACGCAGCGGCAAAGTTGCTGCGAGGGAGTTTCGGGTCATTCGAGCTTTGTCAAAGTAAGATGTTAAAGTGCTCATTACGCTTTAATTAAAAACTCCGGGATCGCTTTTTAATCTGAATTATTAAATCCGGTGCGTTTAGAATTTTCGAGGTGATTACAGCCGGAGCGGATTCGAGTGCCTCTCTCCTGCCGCAAAATTGGAATCCTTGGATGGGGATCTTCAGTTTACGCTCTGATAGTCGCCGGGAGAGTTCATTTTTCCTGCGAGTTTATCGAATTAATTAGAAAAATGAATTTTCGCTCCGTTAAAGTGCTATTAGTCGAGCAAAACCTTTAACGGGGCGAGCCAAAAGCCCAGGAAAATAACAATTGCGCCCGTTGCTTTTTCGCTCGGAATTCAGGCTGCAAAATTTAACGAGGAAAAATCCTGTCTATTGGGAAAAATCCCTTCAATTTTGCAAAGTAATACATTTTCGACGTTTGAAAGAAACTTTTCAGGGTTGAATAGGAATTTATCGCGTTACTCGATAGACAATTTTGGATTTGTAATTTGATGATTTTGTTTCAGTTGAATAGGTGTTGTACATTTTCAAATATTAATAAAATATTTTAATGTTATGTATTAAATAATGTTTGATCATGAATTCAATCATTTCGAATGAGCGTAATTTATGCTACGTAAAATATGTTATATGATAAAATATTTATTCCAAGATTAAAGGTTATGCGTTGAATTTATGTATCCATAATTCTGACCATTAAAAGTCAGAAATAATTCCTTGATAATCCATAAAGAGAAGCATTTTTTACATTTTGTAGATCGAACGTAAAAAGCCCTTCGATTTCAAAAACTATTCCGCATCGAAGTACATCCAATTATTTGTAACGATCCCACAAAAAAGGAACTCGACACCGCAACCAGCAAAAATGACCGAAGGATCAATTCGAAATCCGGCAATCCCTCCCGTCGAAACTCCTCTAAAAAAAAAGCAACGCATGTGAATGAGACGGCCAGCAGCCGCCTCGATAAAACTTAATGAAAGGCCAACGTCGAAGTGGAAGAAAGCTCCCGGCTCTCTTCTCCCCGCGCATCGACCTAAATGAATTGGACGGCAGTCAGCGAGCTTCTGTACGGATTCCCCTCGGCCCCTCTCGGAGCTCCTCGAATTACGCGATCCGCGGCGGTCGGCTCTCATCTTCGGGGGCTGAAAATTTCATAGCGGCGTCCCTCTGCCGGAATCGAGATTGAATTTAAAAATGGAAAAGCCGCGGCGCCAAGTTCGTTAGCGACTCGCTCGGCTTTATGAGCCGTGAAATTGCGCGGAGAGAGAGAGAAAGAGAGCCGATACGGGAGCGGCGGCTTGGCTTTTTCACCTTTGCCGGGGGAATTAATAATTGTTGGAGGACGGCGCCGATCTCGCGTGTCATAATTGCGGCTTGCGTACGAGAGTTTGGTGATTATCGCCGATGGCCTTTGAGTCTCGCGTAGATCATCGTTGGAAATAGGAGCTGCTGCCGGTGGGAAGGATGACTAGTTTTACTGTCCGACGTGGATGGTTGGAGGAAAAGCTGATCTTGATTAGCAGTTTAGTTTCTGAATGTATTTGTAAGAATTTGTAAGACTTCTGTTGAGATGACTTGGTTCGTAAAAAAAGAACATTACTTACGATTAGGTAATCCTTTTGAGAGATGTATCAAAAGCTAAAAAGAATCTTTGTAAATGTAGATTTCTTCTCAGTTTAGAATTTGAATGGTTTGAGATTGAAAGACAATTAACATCTTCAATTTAAACACGGCCATTTCAAGTTAATGATTCATAAATTATATAATAAGCATTACAGACTTCTTTGAAATAACATAAAAACATGAATACTTTACAATTGAACGTTGCACTCCTCTAACATAAATAAGTTCAAAATTTAAATAAAAAAAAAACTAGCATATATACTAAACTCATTGTACCAAAAACAAAAAAAAACGATCACACAGCTTTCATATCCAACAGCTTGAACTACACGAAAATGACGAAAAAGCGCTTTCCCCCCCAAAAATACTTACCGTTCCATTATTTTTCAAAGCGCAAATGCACATCTCCCGTACAGTGTTTCAAAAAGCCCCAAAATCTCGACCCAGTAAACAAACCAATCCCCCGCAAAGGCACCTAATCCCCGTTTAAAAACACTAACCCCAGCAGATCAGTCGCCTAATCCCGCGAGCACAGCCTCCTTTGAAAAGCTCTCTCCCGCCGCCATTCATCCAGCTTTCCTTACCTCTCTCGCGCTCCGAGCCGAAGCGGCAAGTGCTCGTTACCGAGCCCATTGTTCGAACTTTCGAATTTCGTTCACGGGCTCTACACGTATATATCGATTCGCTCGGCAAAAGCGACGTCGCGTGAACGCTTCCGCCGGGCGAAAATAAGCGCCGAGCCGAGCCGGCCTCCTGCCCGGCCTGCCATCTGTTGCCCCAGGCGTAAGTGCCGCTCTTTAGCCGCGAGCTCTGGAAAGCCCGATAATTATGCGTGGAGAGGCCGTTTTTTCCCCGGGTTTACGCGCCGTCGAACGACTTGCGCTGAGTATTTGCTTTCGAATGGCAAGCGGAAGGGACGCGGTTGGGAATGGGCGCCGGCATTTTCGGGCCTTTCGTTTGGGTCAATTAAAAAATTCAGAGATATAGTTGGGTCAGTCGCCGTAGTCAGAATTTTGGGGAAAATCAAATTTTGATTTAAGATAAAACTAAGTTGCTAATTAGGATATTAATTAGAAGTTATTGGCTAATTAAATTTACTGAAAAGCATTATTGTTGTGAGACAAAATATTGACCGCAACAAATGCACGACATTTGCAAATGATAATTAACTCATCATTAGCTAAAAATTTGCTGATAATTTACCAATATAATCACCTCATTTACAATATCTACATATGAAAATTCATATTTACACAATTAATTTTAATTAATGAGAACTTGCTACCTTTGAACTATCACCCATACAAATGAATGTCGACTACTCCAATTGATTAGCAACAATTCTACGTAAATTTCCCATAAAAAATCTATTTGAGGGATCTATTTTTTTATTTATTTTAAGAAAGTAGAAAAGCAATTAATATTATTTTTATTTTTACAAAAATTAAGAGAAAATGATGTGCTAAGTTCTTTGAAGTCCCAAAAAAGTTACTTGATGGTGAGCATGAGTTCAGGTTGTTCAAAAATTCAAAAAGATCCTTCACATATTCCTTTATATAGCTACCGTAGATACTAGATTTACAGAAAACCTCCCTTTCTTCAATATTCAAATGTAAACCCTCCATTCTCACCGCCTCTCTCCTCACTATCCGCCAAAAGCTCACTCGCAATCCGTTTTCTGTTTCAGCGCGGCGACTGAACGAGTACATCCGGCACTACGAGCCGCTGACGTACAATGCGGAGGAGGTGCACCGCTCGCATCTGCGGGCGAAGCGCTCGCTGTCCCGCGACAGCGCCATCACCCTCAGGTTCCGGGCCCACGGCCGGGACTTCCGGCTCAGGCTCAAGCGCGACCTCGACGTCTTCAGTCCCGACCTGCAGGTTCGCGGCCCGAAAAACGAGATCCAGGACCTCGACACCTCCCACGTCTACAGAGGACACCTGATAGGTGAGATTTTTCGGGTCGAGTTACGGTTTTTTGGGGTTTCGGATTGAGGCTACTTCAGTGTATTGAGTTAATGTTTGCAAGGAGAAACTCATGTTGACGAGAAATTTATAATGATTTGCATAAAAAGTGAAAATGAATAAGTTTATGATTTTGATTACGCGGTTGTGCACTAAGTTTCAAAATACACTAAATCAATTGACAAAGTAAAAAATTATTTAAATTCATGTAATAAATACAAATCGAGTTTGATCGACATTCATCTGATTGTATAATTATTCTCTTGAAATTGATCGGTAAGTATTATAACGGGGTTCTTGCTCGGGTAATATAATAATTGTTCGTTTTGACTCAAGAATCACAAAGGATGGCTCGGACAACTCTGCAACGACGCAGAGTGCAATGTTGCCCGGTGCAAGGCCGTTATAACCCTGGTTTGAGGGAACCAGGTTTATTTTAGCGTGCGGGAACACGCCTCCAGCTAGCTAAGCCCCGATTCCTCCACAAGGAAGTAGGCGGATAGGAGAGAGGGCGGCTCGCGCGATCGTCGCGCGAAATCAACAACACGGAGTTTTGAATAAAAAAGAGTAGAAATAAAAGTTTATTTAATTCGTTAATATTTTACAGCGAACGCTCGCGAGGCGTTCTCGTGCAGGCCTCTTCGCGGTAACGGAAGCGCGGACAGAGAAAAGGGTCCGCGAAGCTTACAGGGAGAGAGAGAGATGCTTTAGCGAGCTGACACTTACAGATCTTTGAAGTCGGCTCCTCGGCTGCGCTCGCTCGCTCGC